>JXWZ01002845.1:0-22078 GCA_000956215.1 Anopheles farauti No. 4 | reverse complement strand
ACGAACGAACGTTGTTATTTTTCTTCGACAACATGTTGGCAAACATATACAAACAAGTATTTGACGGAATCCGGCAGATGAGTGGCTCATTTTTTCTAACCCGTTTCAGCTCTGAAACTGACTTTGAATCATGTGCTACCAACCGTACCCAGGTTCCAGGTATCCGCAGTTAGGAAATGGATCAAACTCAGTAACATGTTGTTCTCTTATCTCTAAACTCTCAAGCTGGGCTGTGGAGAAAAAGCTTTCTCCAACTGCTTGTCAGGGGAGCGGAGACGTATGAAGTATTTATTTACACCACAGTGCAGTTATTATCGTGCGTTTACGATAAAAAAGCAGACACAAAAAATTGCGCAACATCTAATATTTAGCTTGAAACGGGCATCACCACCACTCTTAATGGTTGGCCTGGCCTATAGCAATACACTCTCACACAAACACTAGAACAAAAGCATGTATCGTTATATGTGTGCTTCTATTTATCTCTCTTCTAACAACCTTATTCGACATACGCGGAGTAACTCCGCTCGCAAAATATTCGCACCAATATCTTCTTCAAATAAATGATTGCATCAATAAAATATACGACTAGCGTTTTTTCTCTGTAATCTAATAAATATTTAATTCTAATCTTCCAAGATGTGTCGAGGCGAACTTTTAGTACAATATTTTTATTTTATTCGATTTTTTCATGCGTTACGCACAGCGATATAGTCAACATATTATGTAATGGAATCGATTAAAATGCTAAATGTTCGTCAGTACACGCATAGTTGATGCAGCAAGTTACCCGGCCAACAAAACGGAACGGACTGGAAGTGGGTGCGGGTAGCCGGATACGCACCTAGAAAAAGATTCCCTTCACATGTTGATCCAGTATTTTTTTCGTTTCCTCCGTCACGTCAATCAGCGTGGAGCTTTTGTTGAGGATGATGAAGACGTGCCGCGAGTTGCAACTCCGCTTCACGATCCAGTAGTCGTCGTGCGTTTTCACGATCGTTTCGTCCATCACATTTGCGCGCCGATTGCTGCGCACGTCGTCCAGTAGATCGACGATCAAATTCATCACATCGTTCGGCAGTCCACTCCCGGCGACCGATTGGTATTGCTGCTGGCCCAACCGAACCGTGCCACGGTGCTGCAGGTTTAGCTCGTTGAAGAAGATAAACTTGGGCGCCGTGGCCGATTCGTCTTTGCTGCCGGTGCAACCGAACCCGTAGTGCGATTCGCCACTCGTCTGCAGATGCTGACTTATGTCGGAGGAGATGCTTGTGAGCTGCGGGTTGACGACGGCGTTCAGCTCGAGGTAGAGCGACTGTTCGTTCTCAACCACACCGTCCTCCAGCAGCAGGCAAAGAGTGATGTTCTGTACCTTCCGGCACACCATCAGCGTGTAGCGTTTGATCTGCCCTTGTTCGGTCACATACACCGGGCGCGTCTGCTTCGACTGCGCCAGGTGATCGAACATGGGACTGTGGAAGTACTCGTACAGTGTGTACAGATCGGTCGGGTTGATTCCGCTCCATACCAACTGGTCGCTGTACAGGAAGATGCAGTGCTTGATCGGCGCGAACGTGGCCTCGATCATGTTGATGAAGTTTTGCACCCGCAGGAAGAGTAGCTGATTCAACGGCAGATACTGCACACTTCCGAACGCATCCACCACGTCGCATTTTTTCATCTGCAGGTGGAGAATGTAGCTCTGGTAGAAGGCTTCCAGTGTGCCGATTAGGTTTGCCGGCGCATCCAGCTCCTCGGTCGTCCGCAGGTTGTCCTCGAAAGTGCCGTGAAACATGCGAAACATGCGGTAGGATTGGCGTAGCACCGACTGGAAGATGGTGTCGTGTATTGTGTCACCATGGTACTCGTTGTAGTCGCCCGAATCGCGCGTCTTGCGCTCGAACGGCACGTTCAGCGTCATGATCATCCAGTAGCCAGGTTCGGGTTGGTAGTAGAATTGGCACGTTTTCTGTGTGTGCATCGTCTGTACGCTGTCATCTTTGGTGAATGTGCTATCGGAGGATAAGGGAGCGTTTGAATAGTGTGCCTTTCAGCGACGAAACGAAAGCTACACCCACTTGCTAAATTTGATGATAGCCTCACTCAGACCTACGTCCTTTATCTTCGTATCGATATCCGTATCCTGTGGGTGATAGTACAGCACCTTTTTCTCCTCCTAAAATCGAAATAAAAAAAAACTGGTACCATAGTAAATAGATAACAGTACCACTAGATTACCGCTTACCTCACCCTCCTTGGGTCCGAATGCGGAATTAAAAATGTAAAAGCTACGCAGAGATAATTCGGCCGCTAGCACAGGGGTAGTCATCGTTTCGAATCGACTATTAATTCTTGTCCGAGCGTTTTTGGTTGATATAAAATCCCCTACTTTACTCTTGTATACTAAACTTGCTTTCCCGGATTTTTTGCTTGTTTATCACTTTTGTTTTGCAATTCACAACCGGGAGATGACAGTTCGTTTGTTTACATTTTGCGGTAACATTCGTTCGTAGTCTGTACAGATTATGTATTTTTCATTCTAAAATTTTTACACCCAAAATGTCTGAATGAAAATTGCTTACACCAACAATCAACCAGCACGCATTGAAAATAAACATTACTTTCATTTTTTGTGAAACAGTTTTTCCTGAACCATTTGCAGTTGAAAAATACCTGGAGGCTTTTGGGTGGTGTCAAATTTTTGACCACGAATAGATGACGTTAGCGTAAACTGTCATCGTGAAAACAACATTTATGGCCGCTGTTTCTGTTGTTCTTCTACCTTCGGGCCAAGAATTGTGAACATTTCAAACGTAAAGGATGGAGAAAATGAACAGGAAATCCTCGGCTAAGGCTTCGATAAAGTTGAGCGAGATCAACTACACGCCGGTGTTGATCGCCCTTGCCGTAGTTTTGTTAACATTAGGTAAGAACCACGGTTCAATTCTGGTCAACATGTGTTCCTTCGCACGGTAGCATCTAATAACTTACCTTTGCAGTAATTCTGTTCCTATGGAAACGCAAGAAGACAGTACGTTCGGCTGTCCTGTTTACTGGGCTGTGCGATTCGGGCAAAACGTTCCTTTTCACGCATCTGTGTCTCGGTGAAGGCCGCGAAACGTTTACGTCCATCAAGGAGAATGTGGGTAACTACCGGACGGACAAGGGACACGAGCTGAAGGTGGTTGATGTGCCTGGGCACGAGCGGCTACGGGGAAAGTTCTTCGACGAGTACAAAAACATCGCCAAAGCGATCGTGTACATGGTTGATAGTGTCACGATTCAAAAGGACATTCGAGATGTAGCCGAGTGAGTATGGGTGGCGTGCATACAGCGTGAGCTTTTTAGCGGTTGTGCATACAATAACACAACTACCGTTCGATTACAGCTATTTGTACACGATCTTGGCGGACAAAGCTACCACTAAAATTCCGGTGGTGGTTTTGTGCAACAAGCAGGATGAAACGCTGGCCAAAAGTGAAACTGCCATCAAGAGCATGTTGGAAAAGGAAATGTATGTGTCGTTTATCTTGTTGCCGTATCATTTTTGTTGCTTTCAGGATACTAACCGACCAAAATTGGGTTTCCTTACTTGTAGCAATATCGTGCGTCAGACTAGAAAGAGCCAGCTGCAGTCCGTAGACAACAGTTCGTCGTCGGAAACGTTTTTGGGAAAGTCAATGGGAGTGGAGTTTGAATTTGGACAGATCGGTCAGAGGATACGGTTCGTGCCGTGCTCGGCCAAAGATGAAAAGTACGATGGGTTGACGACATTCCTGGAGGCACTGTAAGCGTATCGGCGCAAGACTGTATTCATTTGTTTTTCTCATTTATTTTTATGTGTTCGAAACTGTACGTAATAGGACTGTTTAAATAAAAAAATTGGTGTTAACCGTACACCTGACAATATGAATGTTCAATTGTGTTCAGTTTTTGCAATTACATTGTTAATTCATTTGCAATGTGTACACGAATCGCCAAAACATAATCCCAATCACATAGCAAATGTTTCGTGAGTATTTACTTCAAGATTCAAGTTATGGGTGCTGCAGTAGTGACTCCACGTGTTAGAAATGAAACAGTTGCTGAATAAACACAGTATTTTGTGCAATGAGCAAAATTTATTCCAAACATTTAAAATCCAAATCGCAAACATAATTGAGTAATCTCTAATATACATACAAATTGTATACATTTGGGCTGTGAACTGATGCATACGCATTGATTCTCACATTCTTCTCATCTCCTCACTCATTTGCCTTCACTTACGTGAGCAGATATTGTATATTGGCTGCGGGTTTCAGGCTGCGTACTCTTTTGCCGTATTACGCCTAAATGTATGCTATCTGATTACTTGAATCATACAATGCATGTTTTAAATACAAATATTATTTTAAATTATTTTTATGAAACATAAATCGTAAATTACCAATTGTTTTATGGCAAATGACGTTATTTATCACAAACAATGAAATCCTCAATGCTTAAATTCGTTCTATCATTGAAGGTGAAATAAAACATTTAATTTTAACAATAAATATCCGAAAACAACGATTAACTATCGTGCACTTGATGTCGTACAATAGAACTTTCACCTCCACTCATCGGCGTTTAGCATGTAGGAACGGTTACAGCCTCTCAGTAAAGCGAGCCCCATAAATTACCACCATAAATAATGACCTGCCCCAAAAGTCACTTGCAACGATCCGCACGAACAGCTCGTTGCTTCCACAAGGGCACCGTTTTTCACCCTTTGCGGAAGGCTGGCTGTTCACCTACGCCATAAATTTCCGCGCAAAGAGCGATCCATCGTGGTAATATGAGTAGATTAGCCTGCCGGGCAAGAAGGATACGATCGCGAGCCACAACATCACAAGGAAACGGCCCAAGTATCATCCGCTCCTTGCACCGCGTTTGGTGCAGTTGCGCGGGGCAAAACGTTGACCGATTTCGCTGGCACACGATCCCTCGTTTTTATTGCGCCATCAAACTGGGCGGTGCGCACACAGGCTTTTGTTTTGATTGCGTGATCCCCTTCGAAAGGGACGATTAAAATTCTTCGATCGCGCGGCATCGGATCATCTCGCGTTCGATAAGCGAAAAGGATGAAAAGGATCGAGAGGCCCTGAGGGGAGGCGTGGAGTAGTAGGGTGAAAAGGAGGGATAAAAAGAATATCTGATGGCGCTTTGGAGGCTGTGGGGTATTGAAAATTGGGCGCGAACCGTTTTAATGGGGCTCGGTAGGGTTTTATTTGAATTTCAAACAGGCTCTAGACGCTTCCGGGAAGGCTTGCGACCCAAACTTTCGTTTTTACGTTATGTTGCTGTTGCTTGGTGCCTTTCGGCACATTCCCGGAAGATGTGCTAGCTTGAGGGGGATTTTGTTTTCCGATAACCGACAGCATCAGTCTTCGGTGTGTGAGGTGCTTTTGGGCCGCACTAATAGTCCATACCGTTCCAGGCAATTGATACCGTTAGGTTATTATATTGAGTGGCTGAGAATCGATAATATAATTCCTTGTATTACAAAAAAAGGGACGACTAGAAAATATCCATTTCTTCATCTTCTCCTTCTTCTTGGTGTAACGTCCTTCACGGTTGTTGAATTACTAGCTATTTGAAAATTTAGTACCTTATCTAGTATTCAGTATGTCACATAAACCATCATGAAATAACTGAAACGTTTACTCGAACTTCTCTCACACTAAAAGAGCGTTTGATGCGCATTGCGTATCCATGGTAAACTCAACGCTTATCCCCAAAAGATGAACGGTATATCAATACCCCGGGAAGGCATCAACGGAATGCATCAGAATGTTGCCCTAAGAATCGATTGTGGTTGTTAATTGGCCACGTCTAAGCTCGAAATTATCTAGACTGTTTGCTTTATCTTGTGTATCACGAATCCTTCCGCGCCTCCAGGGGTCTTAACGATATCCCGACAACCGGCTTTCCGGTGCATGATACAACCGGGCACAATGTCGGCACAACGTGATGCAACTTGCACGTTACATAGGCGGCGGACGATGGGTTTTGGCCATTTGTTGATTCCTTCCCCGAGGGCGTCGGTTCGAGGTTTCCCTTTGGGGGTTTGGGCCGGGCAAGATTAGTCTGAAAGGATGCTGGACGCGCGTTGTTCTCTCGCTGAAAGTAGTTTCCGTTTAGCTTGCTTCTTGCAAGCGCTCTGGATCCGTTCTGAGGGA
Organism: Anopheles farauti No. 4; assembly: GCA_000956215.1. Classification (NCBI taxonomy): domain Eukaryota; kingdom Metazoa; phylum Arthropoda; class Insecta; order Diptera; family Culicidae; genus Anopheles; species Anopheles farauti No. 4. The sequence continues at coordinate 15,875 of JXWZ01002845.1, read as the reverse complement.
GACATACAAAATAAAAGAAAGAAAAGACAAATCGCGAACCGTAGTACGTTTGGAGGTTGCACAAGGACTGCGGGCGGGCCACGGTAGTAATTCGCTAAGCTTAAGCTTAATGTTCGGCAGCTTCTTCATTACCCGCTGGTTCGGCCCTACGGCCATTCGGTGATTGTGGTGGTGGTGGCTGTGGGGAAACCTCCATTTAATTTGATTGTTTGAAGGAGGGTGACTTGCATGCGGTGGCGCTGTCAACAGCTTGGGCAGCTGGCAGGCGCAACCTTCCTTTCTAAGTCCGTCCGATGGAGGTGTTTTTTTGTTTTCGCCTTGCTGGGCCAGAAATGTTTTCTCACATTCCAACGTCCCGAACGGGTGAGGGGAGTCGCTCGTTGTGCGCAAAATTATTGAATAATGCTAGTTATTTTGTGTCGAGCGGCGGTAATGATAATTGCTGTCAAGGCGGGTTTTCTTCCGAACCTGCCTGCAGGATGCAAACGTGCCGCAGACGCCTTCGAGCCTGTGCGCCTGATGTGTCACCTTCTTGTCCATCCTCCGTCGGCTGTTGATTTTGGCAATTGACCCCTAAAGCCCCACCATTGGGCAGGAAAGAACGCGGTGCCCAGTAGTGGGTTAGCTAATTAGTTGAGATTTGTTTCACGGTGGCAGCGTCCCGAAGCTGACGAAGCTGCCGTGTGCTTTTTGAGAACCCTCAGCTTGCAGATCGTCAGTAGATACCGTAGCAATTACCCCGAATGTGCTTACCGCATTCGCTGCACAAGGATGCCTCCGGCAAGGGGATTAACTGGTTCCTCCGAGGTAACTACCACCGGCGCGGCCAGATTGTCTGTCATTAAACCGAGTTCGAGTGCGAGTGACAGAAACGCAGCTCAATAGTGTAATGAATTGAGGGGGCAAACGGGCCCGACTCTCAGGGAGCCAGGGTTCTAATCTGAACCCAAGAATGGTAATCAGCGTTGGGTTATTACGGACCGAAAAGCATCGAATCAACACCGGTGCTGGTGGAAGAGGAATAGCTTAATTCTTGCCATTCACCGGGGGCACCATACGAAGAGCGTCATTAACACCCGAAAACGTTTGTCTTCTCAGCTAATTCGCTCGAGTACAAATGGAGTCCTAAGACGGGGTTGTGTTGTGCCGCCGTCCAAAACTAAAGCTTCCAACATAAACACGTGTGTGTTGTGTAATAAAATCGGAGTGCTTGGGACCGAATGTGAAAATTGGTTACTACGTTAACGGTGTAGATTTTCTTTCTGCACTGTGATGTCTTAAATATATCATTCGGTCTTAGTTTCGTAAACCAGTAAACCCGAATTATTTCTTCGTCAGAGAACCGGTAATGTATGATAAGAAAGACGTGATCGCAAACTTTCACCAACGTGATAATTAAGTATGGAGCATGTATTGATTTTACTTTGTATTGGTACGGCCCAGTTAATATTGTCATCAGTCTGGGCGGTTTACTTATCCCCGTAATCAGGCGAAAGATGTGTCTGCCAAGCGGCTTAACATCTTCCCGTCTGAAACATCGCCTCATCGTTGACAACATTCAAAATCAGTGAGCGTGTGGTTATGCTTGCGTCTCCGTCTTGTTTCGTACCTGTGCACCGAAAGGCGCGTGTTCGTGCACGGTCTCGGGGGGGGAATGGTAAAATTTATAATCCCACCTCGTTTATGACGGATTTTCCCACGGCTGTTTTCGATGGTGCAAGGAAATGTGTCCCCCGGCAGCCGTTGACAGATACCGGCGACAGGCTCGCGCATTCGGAGAACATAAATTGTTGGCTTTACCGCCTTAAACCGGAAGCTGGTCCAGAGCGATGAAAGCGAAGCGTGTGCGTAGTCTGCTTCGCAACTGCGTGGAAAGAAATCGGACTTAGCTTTTCATCCTATGCGATTGGGGCGGTAGCAAAAAGTGTCATAAATAAATCGATCCAACTGGCGACGGATGGAGCAGCAAGTATCTTTTGCGTTTGCCGCCACGCATCATTAGTTTTCTTTTTTTTGCGTTAACAGGTGGGGTAGCATGTAAAGGGTACGGTTGCCTGTTTGAGGACTGATTAAGAAATATATCATAACTCTTAGCGGTAGAAGGTTGGCGGTTTGTGAGAACCCTATTTGGGAATAATCATTTATTTGAACCGATCACAGTAGGCAGTTGCTGGAAAAGGAAACAAAAATGCTGACAAGTGGGGCCGGTTGAATGGAATATGAGTTTAAAATAAATATCGGGCGTCAATCTAAACTTTAGTTATTTTTTACCGATATTCGCATTAATTCGTAAGCGGTTTATAATGTTGTTCCCCTTCATGTTGCTCCGATGGAAGTACGCAGTAAAAAAAAACATTCATTAAACATTTGATTCTCATTACTATGGTTACGAGAATGTTGTATACTTGAAATAAACAAAAAAATACACACACACACACACACACACACACTCACGTTAAGTACCGGAGCCCTTTAAGTGTTTTGAAATAATTGATTTTCATGGCATACATGCATGACACACCCGGCGCGAGCACAATAAAATCTTATCCGGGCGCCTGCTAAGTAGCAGCGTCCCACCAACCATTAACCGGTCCCACCCACTGGCTACATGATGCGTCATGTTCGGTTCGTGTGACGCCGGTAGAAAGTCGGTGATCGGAAAAGAAACACGGACGAGAGAAAACAAAACACGTTTGCGGGAAATGGACATTTACGTGTGCGTTTGTTACGATTTTCGGTAGTGTGGTCTCCTGCCAGCACCACTTTACGATCATCCGGTGTTGTGCACACCGGGCACACACTTCCCCCGACCTTCCATCCTTTGCGTCCTGTTTCCGCTCTGGGAGTACCGCGAAGCGTAAAACACCTATAAAACATTTAACACCAAAAAAAACTGAACCAAAATACCAATCACCGTGGGCCAATGATTCTTTAGCATGCACAGAGCGGTAATTGAATTCGGTAGTACAGGCTCGGGTTGGGCACCAGCGCCAGAAGGCTACAATTCTGGCACGCAACTCGAAATCATTAATACGCCGGTTCGGGCACGCATCATTAAATCGGTGTTAGGATTTCATTAACAGAACTAAACGAACGAAACCTGTCCTGCAGTTTTACAGCTTCCGGCGCCGGGGATGCTCGCTTTTCGTGGTTAACAGTGGTAACCATAATTCCGTCAAAATATCGTAAACGCCCTGCATGGGTTATACAATAGCCGGAAATTAGTTGATCGAGGAAATATCTTTTCTAGCAGTAGCCAACATTGTTCTATGTATACAGCATTTAATTCGTTCACCATGAATGTTCAAAACACCCCGTTGAAATGCACACGAATATACCTTACCTACACCCCGTAAATGATTTTAAATTCATCACTCTTTGGTATATAAAATTGAAGTGTTTAATATCATGTCGCGAGACTAAACCGGAAATAAAGATAGCAGAAAATGAAAGAAAGCTAACGTGGAACTGCAGTAGAGTAATGTTATCATTCATTCTCGACGGCGCTAGAGCAAAAATGCCCAAGTAGCAGAAACTGAAACTGACAGTTCTCCTTGACGTTGAATACGAACACCAGACAGCTAAGGCATAAAGTGGCTGTGCTGATAATGCAGCTGACATATCATCACATCAAATGAGTTTCTCGCTGTGACCAGTTTAAACCATGATTCAGTTTATTCCTAGCAACTGACGGTAGCAGATTATTTCTGAAAGAAACCATTGCTTCGAACCATTTTATGGACACAAAGTAGAATCTTGGACACATTTGTAGTCGTTTGCGGTGAATGTTTAAGCAGTCGTGTGTACTCTAACAGTGTACTAGCTGTAGTAAATGATAGTGTAGTCGAGGTAATGTATATGTGATATTTGGTCGCTTTGGTTCGCTCATCAAAGTAAGCTAAAGTTTTTTTCCCCTTTTTTTCTTTTTCAACAGTAAAGTGTCAGAAAAGTTACACAAGCATCGGCAAATATTTCCCAGTACGAAATATCCGCATTTGTCCGTCAAGACAATGGAATTCAGACGAGTCGGACTCGTCAAAGTTATCCGAAAAGACATAGACGACACCAGTAACCTCTCAGAGCAAATGGCGCAGTTGTGCATGAACGAAGATAAAGCCGACGTTCTATTCGTAATCGAAAATGAACGTATTCCGGCACACCGATTGATTTTGGCTGCACGCAGTGAGTACTTCCGTGCGTTACTGTACGGTGGACTGAAAGAGTCGAAAGAAAGGGAAGTTAAATTGAGTGTACGATTGGAACCGTTCAAAAATCTGCTAATGTACATGTACTCCGGCCAGTTAGATCTGAAGCCGATGAACTTAGAAGACATTCTCTACATGCTTGGTTTGAGCAACGAATATGGGTTGCTCAGTTTTAAAATCGGAATTTCGAAATTTTTGTTGGACAAGATCAACGTGAGCAACGTATGCGCTATACTTAATTGTGCCCTGTTGTATGAGTTGAGCGATTTAATCTCCAAGTGCTATGTTTTCATGGCAAACAATTCGGTCGTGGTGTTAAAAGACAAGACATTCCGAAACCTTTCACACCGGTCTTTGATCAGCGTTCTAGATCGGACGGTTTTTAAAGCACGTGAGGTAGAAATATTTCAGGCGGTCCATAGTTGGTGTGAACACAACAAAGACAATGTGGAAGATGTAAAAAATCTTTATTCCAAGCTGCACTTTACGAAGATGTCACAAAAAGAGTTGTTAACCGTTGTAAGACCTACCAATGTGGTGAAATGTTCTGAACTGCTGGATATTATTGCTCAGAAACCGACTGCTCTTCAGTATCCTCTTGCCATTCGTAAGTACACAGAATATAGCGAAATGCTATTGACTTTACTCTTGCTTTTTTTTTTTCAACAGTATCGGAGCAGAATGTCATCAACGAAAATACCAGCAAGCGTGTAAAGCGTCTGAATAATTATCTATACCATGAGATTATGTTGGACAACATTTACCTCATCAATCGGATCGAAATAACTAACCTATTCTTCATTCATGCTCCATACAACATGAGTATTGATGTGTCAACCTGTAGAGATTCCTGGCAGCGTATATTTGATAGAAGAGATGGTATTAGAGAACTGGGCATTCCACTCCAGGCTGTCCGGTATATCCGTATCACACCACACACTAATATCGATGTTTGTAGTAATATCAAGTTAATGTTTGCAAACGGTGTATAGCAATAACAAATGGGAAATGTACGTTTAATAATAAAAACATATAATCCACATCACATTATCCCGTTGCTTCACCCACTGGACGATTAGTAAAAGTTTTTATTCCAGAACTTGTGATATGGATGTAAATCCATATATAGGTGTAAAGAATGAAAAAAAACATGGGAAATGATTCCTTAAACCATCATATAAAAAAGTCTTTAAAAATGCAGCAAAAACATATTTCGTATAAAATTGTCATTTTCTGAATCTGGTTGCTGTTGTTCGCATTCGTAATTGTAATAACTGCAACCTCGCTAATGCAGTACGCGTGACGATTTAGCCCGGTAGTTGATACGGACGAAACCGACGATTTCTTATCAAGCCTCATGCCCTCGACGAGGTCGCACTAATGCTCGCTGAATTAAATGCAAAGCGCGACCGAAAATGTCGGTGCAGTTTCGGAGCAAGATATTCGTAATTCGTAATCGTAGAGACATGTGATCCTCCACGGGAGAGCAAATACAACAGCAACAGCAAAAACGTACATCAATGAAACGAGACGATCGCACTGAAAGTGGTCTTCCCTTTTTCGGTGTGGTGCATAAAATAAATCGAATAAATAAATAAGAGATTTACAGGAACAGCAAGAGTGGCGGGAAGCGGAGGTCCATAAATGGAACCTCCGGCCAAGTTTCGGTCAGTCGGTTCGGATGGATCGCTATTCGTGATCGACATGACCGAGGGTCGCGATGGGTTGGGATGTTATTTAAATTATGACACTCCGCGTGCCGCATTCCCTCTGATCTGGATTTGGAGAGCATTGAATCGCGCACACGCGTCATCTCATCCCGCGTGCCTAGACACGGACACGCTATCCGTTCGGTGTACTTTGCGCGCGATCCGTCCGCGCAGAAGGGCGCATGTTTCGTTCCCACGCCACGCGACACATGCATTTGTTCCCGAGACAGAGGCGCATTCCGAGTTCGAGAACAACCGCGCGTTTGTAGCCTTCCCGACCGGAGGCTGTTACGACCCGGCAGGGGTCCTGCCGGAGGTTACGATCGTGATCGGTTCGTTTCTTCGCTTCTTCACCGCTTTGCGAAGGCGCTCCGCGTCTGCTGGCTGTACGCCTGCTGCTGTAGGTTTAAGGTTTTTATTTCCATTTTCTTTATAACGCGTAGCGTGCCCCGGCCTCGCCCGTTTCATTTGGAACACATCCCATTCGGTTCTGCCGCCCGTAGATCTGAAGCACTGATTCGCTGGTGCGGGCACGGGAACACCCGACAGCACGGAAACCCACTCGGAATGGATTGGATTCTGGCGGTGGCGTTAATTTTCAGGGACTCGCGTCGTCACAACACACACACGCCAAGCCGTACATATTCTTTGTTTGATCGTTGTTTTTTTTTTTACTTCGACGGTGCATAAAGAATTTACGATACCAGCGTTTTGTTTGCGGCGAGCAAGGTGTCTACAGGGAACACCCCCGGTTGAAGAGGGATGAGGAAGTAAGGTGAGGTAAGGCTTTCAGTAAAAGGGGGAAACTTATTGAAAGGATTTTGATTTTTTTTTGGTTATTAGTCCGTGCAAGTGCTGTATTTGATAAACATCGTACCATCGCACAATACATCGTCGTCTGCCGCGATGAGCTTTATCACTTGGTCGGTTGTCCTTTTGCATCCTTTTGTATTGTTATCATTTCAGTAGGTCTCGTAGAAGTTTTGAAAAGCAGTACTAAATCTTCAGCTGGATGCCATCCATAATTTTTAGATGTTTCGATAAGAAAGGGATCAGTTTGACAAAGCGTATAGGAGAGATGTTCAAGACATGTGCAACTTCGTCTCAATTAGGCGTGTAATTTGCTTTCATCATCCGGTAAATCCGGTAAACGAAAGAAACATTTTTGATTAGTTATTAAATTTAAATTTTTTTTTTGATAAATTTAAACCACAAATTTCATTAGTTGAAACAAATGATCAGCACAGTATAGTGTATGCTTTTTTTAATGTTATGTATCGATTTAATCATTGGAATAAAACTTAATAATATTTTCCATTCAAATGTCTCCTTGGTTGCATTTTCTTCATAATAGCAATAAATGACCGTGAAAGTCTGTGTATGTAGTTCTGGTTAAACCAATACGATTTGTCTGAAGTTATTGTAATGTGCCGTAGTTGCCTACACGCACATGTGCTTTAGCGTTTTATGCGATACGGAAGCCAACGATATGAATCGAATTTTAGTGCCGCACCGGTTGAACGTCCTGCTACGAACGGACCTACCGACGATTATCGTGTGTTCATTACGTTGTCCTGCGGTCGTCATCATCGTCGTCGTCGTCGTCGTGGTCGCTGCACACAAATAGTCACTTATGATTTCCTTCTTCGGTGCGGTACCATCGTTCGATACCGAATCAGTGCTTCAGCAGCCCGTCCCGGACCGGTCGAAGCGATAAACATACGGCCCACGCCCCGTGGTTGCGCTCGTTATTGATCCGTATTAAATTTTTACAGGCTTGCAAATCAATTTCATCACACTTTCGCGGCGATTCGAACGAGCCTGAACGAGCGGGAACCTGATCCGGAGGCACCAGTTGGCACCTCGGCCAGCAGAAGAATTGGCCCGTTCGCACCATTGTCCCGAGTCGCCGAGTGGTGGCTTAATGTGTGCAGACAAATGGCCAGTTTTTGTGTTCGACCAGCAATGCAACACTTAATTCCAAGTGTTCTGATCATCGATGTCAATTGAGTTTTACCATGTATGGGTGCATGCGGCGTTTAAACCCGATTACTGGCACGGTTGTTGCAACAATGTGAACGTTTTCGGTGTAACGCGTCTCATGTGTATGGTTCGTATTTCTTACAAGTTTGTAATATTTAAACTTGAACATGAAAAGTAAAAAAATAAAAATAAATAACGAATAAATAAAATAAAATTTGTACGAATGAGTAGGAAACTGTGGAATCGTGATTCTCCTAAATGGGAAGATTGAAATCCCGAACTAAAAACAAACCGAACATTTCATCCTTAAACCATCGATGCCCATCAGACGAATGCCTTACTCTTGGTTATTGCCACACCGTTGGCGCCATACTGAGTCATCGCTGCCTAACCGCACAGAGCTTCCCTCCACATCCGAAGGGATGAAGGACACCTTACCGCGAAAGGACGCCACTGTATGGCGACAACAGACCAGGATAAAACCAGGAATGGGCAGCTGCGGCCGAGCAACCGGTTTTTACTTCTTCCATTATGAAACTATATGTGTGTGTTTGTGTGTGGTTTGTTGTTTAGGTGGTTAATCGGCTCCCCGAAGAAGCAACACAGGTTGCGCTGGGATTGTTTATCTACTCCGGATGCGTACGGGACGTGGCATCTTTCGCGCTGTAATAAAACAAACCCGCGATCGGTGAGGATCGTAGAAACAAAATAAAATGTTAAATAAACACCAACCCCAGGAATTTCGGATCTCTTCTCGTAGCGTTATCTTTCGGTTTTCGAGAGCCGCGGCGAAGTAAAGAAAATCGAATAGTTTGAGGTAAAACAAGTAGGCATTGAAGCATAAGCATTACCAAGCGACCAAGGTAAAGCGTGTTTTGGGGTGAATATTTTTAATTACCGTCACTTCGAGGACGGTGCATACTTACGGCGAGATAAACGAATACATATTTATAGATCATTATCAGTTCAGTTGCGAAGCAAGCGTTGCGGTTTCAGTTTTGAGCAAAGTATTTTGTATAATTATTTTGGACACAAAATCACCACCCGGATGGTTGAAAGTGATGGCTTAATTTAGCGCCGCTATCTGCGGATGCAAATAGCAGATAGCAACCAGGGGTGTGTAATGCATTTTTAAATCTAATTAATTTTTACTCCCAATTTGAAGGTGATTCTACTGCCCAGTCGGTCAGTCTGTTGGTGTAGAGTTATCAATAATGAAGACCATTCGATTGCATTCCGGTGGTTAAGTTACTGGTGGGGAGAGGGTTCGTTTCGGGCTGCCGGTTTTCGGTGTGAGTTGATCTTTTCATGCGAAGCGCCTGCTTCGTTAGAGCATCGGCAGACGCCTACGAATTTAACAAATTAAAATAAATTTTAGATACTTCGTTCTCTACAATGGGGGAAGCCCAACCGGCGCTGTTAATGTTCTTAAATTTGGCAATATAAATAAACATTTTATACTGACTAAAATCTTTGCATTTGTTCGAAGTTATGAATTTACCCCGGTTGGCAAATATCCACCCGACCGGGTAGATAAATTGAAGAAGTTTTTTTCCTGTCTTACTTCATCGTAGCATTGTACGCTGATTACAAAATCGAACCATTGGTTTCGTTTTCGGGATAGCATACTTTCTGCTGCCTCACCAAAAAAAAAAAGACAGCGAAAAAGCTAATCTCATCCCACCGTCCTAAAGTGGCGGGCATAATTACAGCCACGGGCGGTGGAAAATAGATTTCTCTATCTATCGGTCTCCTGCGCCGGTGCGGTTGAGACGAAACGCCAAACGCGCATACCACCACTTCACCTTCCATCGATCTTCATACCGGTGGCAATCGGACGCCTATAAATCATTTGTTGATAACCATCAACTGATTATTATGTTTTACTTTGCTCTTCGGCAACGCGGGAGCAGACGTGCGCGCGAGCGCGCGCGCGCCCTCGCGTTCGATCACGCTCGCCGGTCTGATCTTGGAGAAGTTGAAATGCGGCATTGCCGCGGCCTTCGTGGCCTTCACGTAAACGCGTGACGTCCGACGACGTCCGATGGATTAATGGACGAATATTGGGATTGCGAAAGAACTGAAAATTGTCTGCTGATATCGAAAATATAATGCAATGTATTATTCCACTTAATTTTCCGTTGATTCTAGTAATTGACCAATGTGTCCATAAAACAGTGTTTCCTATTGAAAATTGTAATATCAAAAATTTTAAAGGAAAATTGGATGTATTAAAAACATTAATCATGCAACTACAAACTCACACAAAAAGGTTCAAATTTTGTCCGCTCGGAAGCCTCGTTCAACCCACTGTGCGGCTCGCACCCGGCGGCAAGCTTTACAGCTCCGAGACTAGATAAACCCCAGAGTCTCCTCTTTCCGCTAGCTAGCGAGCAACAGTTTCCTACCATCCCGCGGGTATTAAATAAAAGCGAACACCCGCCAGACCCGGCTGGACCGATTAGAGCCTGATTGAATTTATCAGTCACGATTTTCGAGTACCGCCTCGCGCGCACGACCGACCGAAACTCTGTGTGTGTGTGTGTGCGCTCGCGCGTGCGTGTGTCTAATAAACGATCCGCACCGATCGAACGCCTGCCTGCTCCTAGGCCTAGGCGCTAGGCAGAAGAGGCAGATGATGTGGGAATGATAATGGGGAAGCGAAAAGAGAAGCTCCATGGCGATAGATGGATGATCCTCTCGGGCGCTAAGAGTCCGCCGCAGTCCGTGAAAGGGAGCTCGATCCTTTTCGGGTGTACATGTGCGCCCCGAAGTGGGAGTGACGCACTTGCGTGAGAAAGCACGCACTTGATTATAGGAGATGAATCTTAACCTCAAAGACCCCCGACCGTTGGATCGTAGCGACGTAGGCTGATCCATCACGATGTGGGCCATGTGTGGCGAGGGAGGTGAGGGAGTTCGGTTACCTCCATCCCTGCCACATTAGGCGGTTATTAGAGTATGCTTGAGTCGTGGGCGACAGAACGAATCGATTGATGACTCGATGGGGTTGAGGGAGAGCGTTCTGAGCGCCCCATAATTAAATCGATGGCTAGGACATGTTCGTTCGTTTCCATTGGAACGAACACAAGGCGAATCATTTCGTTCCAAAGGGGAAAAAATGAAGGCGTTTGAAGACTATGTAAATATATATTAATTATAGAAAGCTTTTATAATGGACGGACCATCTACCCAATTAGGTTTAATCATTCTTTTTAGGACAGTTGACTTCGAGCTTACATAAAGAGATGGTAAAGTATAAAACTTCGAACGACTTTTGTGGCATATAAGATAAAATTTATGGTTCTGAGGTTGTCATTAGATGACGTTTCTTAAAACAAAATCGTTGAAACGTTCACATAAAGAAGATGACTGAATGCCGTATCGTGCTTTGTGGCGATCGCATGGATTCGCCGTTCCGAAACGTAAAATCTAATTTGTCATTCATGCGAGCTTTCGATTTCGAACCATTTCTTCTGCGCTGCTTGTTTGATTGTTTTTTTTTTTCGTATATCGAAACATCTCGTGCAGATGAACAAAAACACCGCACGACACCGTCTTTCGGCTAAGGGATATGCAACAGCCGTGTGAATCGTTTAGCATGGTTGTGTGACACGGCAGCGTGTCCTTGGGTTGAGTGTAGCAGCTGCATTTCAAACCCCGTGGAAATATTCGTCCACGCGTTGGTAAACGAGTTAGAACTGATCACAAGGGCTTTTTTTGAGGATAACGCAACATTTCGTCTTCAGCTCGTTCGGTTAATAATCATGGTGGACGATTTATGGTCGTATCGATGGATAATGATGACACAAATGATCGGATTGTATAATTCATAAGAAAAAACGTTTGACCATAAAATCAAACATAACTTCATACGGCGTACGCGAATTTTGCGGAGCAGTGTGGTTTTTCGACATAGAAATACCTGCGATGTGTTCCCGGGCTCTCTGTCGGAAGGATGTGCGAAAATGCATTTCATCGTTGCATTCGGAAACGCTGCGATGCCGCTTCGTTGGGAGAATTTGATCGTACCGAACTGCCAAGCAGATTTTGTACGAGAAGGGCGCCGCTTCAAGGCACATTCAACAGTTGCCAATCGATTAATGATTGGAGGGGGATTTTTTTTATTTTTTGCACGATGACAAGTCTCGATGCAAGATGCAAGTCTGGGACTGGGAAAAAAAATTACAATTTGTTCGGAATCTATTCAAGGAACAGCGAAAGTGATGATAAATCATCATAATGAAGATACTGTCGAATGAAAAATTCTACATTTCTGCTTTTTTCCTTTGCCATGATGACGTTTATTGTGCATAAATTATTCGGTTGCAAAAAAATAGAACATGTTGCTTAAAATACACGTATGTTAAAAATGTATGAATAAATGTATGATTGCATTATGAAATGGACAAGGTAAGCAAAACAATTCCACCATAACGTGAAATATTCTTTCGAGTAAACTTAACTAAAACAGAATTAGCAGATATTTTATCATTTTTTGTTGCTCAACTATACTAAAATAGTACGGTTAGGCTATCGCTGCAAAAAAAAAAAAATTAATAATTGCAATACTTGTTATGATAATCTTACAAAGAGCAATTAAAAGTAACGTTAAATATGATCTGCATGACATCAGCGAGCACATCACTTCGCAGATTTAATTTTTATTGCATCGTTGACATTACAATTAACAAATACGGCTCGAAACTCGTCGACCGGTTCGCGCATTCGTGTTCGCACGAAATGCATATTGCACTCGGTCAACCCGTTCAGGACGCACGATCGCACCTTAGTGCACCGCGGCGACAGCTTAACGTAGCTTTTCCATCCGAGTTTGGCGAACGCGCCACACACAGGCAACGTGCGCCAACGCAAACCGAACATTACCAATAAAACTTTCACTTCAACTAATTCATTAATTAACCGGTGGACGGTCGGAACTCGCTCCCACCGTGGCCACGGATCGGGCCGAAAAAGGACGTACGCAGTCACGCTTTGCGAGACAGCGACGACGAGCGATGATTCCGGCGGCCGCGTGGGTGTGATCGAGTCGAGTCGAACTCCTTTGGGCTGGCTGGCTGGTTGGTTGGTCCAACCTTCAATCATTAGGCGCTCGTTCTGGAGCAGCTCGTTACCAAACACAGGCTGTCTCGCGCCCCTGGGGTCGGTTAGTCGGCGGATTAATAAAGAATCTGTCTGTCCGCTGCCGGTGGTGAATTGAAAATTTATTCAACGATGCGTTCCTGGATGCACCGAGCGCCGGTGCTTGCTTGGCCTTCGCGGAACCGATTGAGGTCAATGGCTGTCTGTGTAGATTTGAGGCCTTTGAGGGAAAGAGGGACAGTGATGATCAGTGTAAATAGTGCAACAATATTGGCAGCAAACAGCCAGTGTTAAGGTAGCTAGTTTCAATTGAATTTTGCGTGTGAGAATCAATCATTCTTTTCCATTTTCTTTCCAGTTTCGAGAATGTTAGCTGTTAATGGTTTGTCCTAAACTCTTGCGTTACTAAAAATTTGTTCAAAATTGAAAGCACATCAGCGTTCCTATTGAAAACATTGAAAATCACACCTCAATGACAAATGCATTCGAATGAGTACATCTTCAAATGGAACATAAAGTTCCCTCACGGGTTGCTATCTGCGTAGAATAAATCCCAGCACTGGGCGGGCAAATTCATGCCGGTCGCACAATAATCAACCAATAAAACTAAAGCCTTCCAACAACAACAACAACAAATAGCAACAAAAAACAACCTCTTTATTAATCATGATTAATCGACTGCAATTATGCAAATTGGCTGGAACTGCTGCCGCCGGTACCGAACAAAACGGAGCGGTGTGTGCCACAAGTGCGCCGATTGCGTGTGTGCCACTGCTGAAGGTTAAGTAAACAGCACAGGAAGAAGAAGAACATAACGACGATAACCATAGGAGAGGAAAAGTCCTCCCGAGCGTGCCTGTGGATCAAGCAGCTCCGTACAGATTTCTTCCGTTCGAAATCGAATCATACCCATATCAAACCGGTTGCCCTTTGGTGGCCACCTCGGTCGGTCGGTAGTTGACGGTGAAACAAATCGGGTACTTGAGCAGCGTACGGGGACGATGCGTAAACAAACCACACACGCTCCGACTGGGCTGGCTTGTTGCAGTTCATCAAGTAAATTTATGCAAAACGCGCTTCGCGGCTCATCAATTTCGGTCGACGACAAAACGTTCCACCCGATGCCAGACCAGCTGCAGCATGCCGGAAATGGCGTGTGCATTATATGGCTCGTATTAATCACATTGCTAGCACACACAGCGTCCCCGCGGGGAGAGGAGGAGGAGATTCAGTACTACGAAGCTCCCTAACAGGATGGCTAATACTGTGACCCAAACGGAATTGCTGACATTAATGATGTCGATTCCTACCTAAAACCCGCTGGCACTGGAAAAGCGCGATAGAACGCATCCGCAAACGTGCAGTAGATCCCTTGCGGCATAGTGAGAAGGAAATCCAACCTCCGGAGATCAACTCGGTGCCGCGAAGATTGTGTCAACTCATCCACTTGCCATTTGTCACACGACGGTTCCCCAGTCGGGCCCCGAAAACCGGAAAGGGGTCGAACCTACGGGTGCAATTGCAAATGAAGCTTCGATCGCGAACCGACGTGAATCATCCGATCGACCGTTAGAGGTTTATTGCTCGGCGTAAGACTACTCTTACCTTGGTAACCCGTTAGCCAGAGGTACCGATTGCCATTGGCGTACCAGGGTCCAGGCGACAGGGGGATTAATATTATAATGGGTTTGCGAAATCAATTTGCCTTGATTACCGGCGGGGTGATTTTGCATAAATACGAGTGATTTTGCATTTACACCGTCGGAAAGGAATTGGTTCTTGCTAGCACGATTTAGGTGTGTTTTTTTTGTGTGTGCGTAAATTAATGATTTTCTCCGTTGGAAATGAATCGCGTGTTGATATTTTATTGAACTTTTCTGCGGTTACTTGTTCCGGAAAGGGTTACCGCATTTATCGGCAGATGGCAATGAATGGCTAGGAAAATGTGTATCACGATGCTAATGAAGCGCTAGAGCTATGATCGATTATCGCGATCGATTTTTTCTGCTGAATAGAAATTTGTTATATTGTTATTTTTTTGCAACAAAAAAAAAACACTCAGAAGCGATATTAAAGGAAGCTGAAGTAAAGATTTAATTGAATTCAGCTACCGTGGGCTTTACAATTGATCAAGCTTTTGTTCGTGTTCTCAGTGTTCAATCCATTGTTTGACATTTTTTATGTGAAAATTATTATTTTGAACCAAGCACATAGATTAAAGTTATTTTTTTTGGGTAACTGTGTCGGCTGCTGATTGAGTAGTTCTGCCTTGTTCCGGTTTACCCTTGGAACAAATTTTACAAAATAATCTTGAGTAATGACTTTCATACATGAGATATTTAAAAAAAACAACCGATCTTTCTGTTATGTGAATGTTTATAATATAAAAAATGGTAACAAAAAAATGAAAGAAAACACCGTCCTTTTTCACGTGTGACCTCACTGACCATATTTCATAAACCTTCAACTGCATGTTGAAGATTGTTACGGTGCAGCTCGCGTTCGCTTTAAAAACCACAAATTATAAAAGTGAATAAAAAAAAACTTCACAAATCACCCACCCCATACACCCCGTGCCTGCCTCTTTTGCTACGGGCAGTATTGGCCCACACCTAATAAAGCACGACCGCCTACGTACTACCAGCACCCGATACTGATGCTCGCAACACGATGCCCATACCGATCGTAAACTTACCGATGAAAAGCACGACCCAGCAGCAGCAGCAGCAGCAACAGCAGAAATATCCGCGTCCCGGCCTCACAGCGGGAGCTTAATTAACGTGCAGGATTCACCGTGGACGTGTGTGAAAGTTCCGGTGCAGCTGTGGTCCCGATGGGGCAACACGCCGCAACCCGACCGGATGACAATGTCCAC
>JXWZ01002844.1:0-10952 GCA_000956215.1 Anopheles farauti No. 4 | reverse complement strand
AGCTTCCAAACAATTTTCAATTACCGTGTTTATTTCTGCGCTGAGTGGTTCGAGAAAATTATCACAAATACCCGAATCGTGTTTCGAATGACCTTTCCAGCATTTCCTCTCCTAGCACCGGTGGTTGCATTGCTGCCTTGCTGAATATCACCCTGCTGGTGGTCCGTTTGATGTGTCGTGGCTTTTGTTTTGGAATTCAGACTCGCAAAGGTCGTACGGCAACAAACCGTGCTAATGGAGGTATTTTGCCCTTCTCGGCGTGGATGCATTCCGCAGCGGAGTGGTAATTAAATTACATTTAATTGGAATCGGCAGGCTTCCGGGCAGCCGCACGGCAAACATGTGGTATGCATTTTGAGAGGAGATTGTTTGTGTGAGTGTGCGTTTTTTTTTGTTGTTGCGGGAAGAATATCTGTACGCTTTGTAAACAAATGTTTGTTAATTCGTAGGAGTGCAATGCACATGAACGTGCTGTTAAATTCTTGCTAGAGAAAATTTAAGCCGAAACGCCTAAATGTATGCAATCGTTAAAGCATTCGTTTTTATTGTTCGATTCGGTTTAAATGTTTGCCTCATTTTCTTATGTTAAGTCACACGAATCAAAGGATTCGTCGTCGATAATAATAATGATAAATGGTCGTCGAAGTAATAATGTGTAATAAATAATGTGTTGTAAATACTATTTTATTGTTTTTATATTATTTTTCTCTTGTTCCATTGAACTCAATAGTTAATCATTTATTTATTTTTTCAATACTTTGTTTTTTTTTGTACGCTTTGTTTAATGTCATTTGTATTACTTTTTTACTTAACTTTCAATGTAAACGTTAGCGTGCAGCTCACGTGGGCGGCTTTGCTCTCATTGCACATGACAAACAAAGCGTCCGGAGGTGAAATAATCGCTCTCTCCCTCTCGTGTGTGGTCGGGCACAGTTCGGGTGTTGGTTTGCTCCGTCTGTTTGGGGCTCGAATTCGTCCCGATGGCTGTGGAGTTGCTCCCCGTTGCGCGAATTCCCCGTTGAAACACACCGTCCTACTCTATCAATTCGCTCGGTTGTCTGTCCGTTTGATTTGTTCCCAAGAAACAATCGAGCAGTTAGCAGAAGCAGAGCAGCTCGAATCCGAGTTGCTTTGCGTACGGCCAGCAGATGGCGCTACAGCAGCAGAGTATTGCATGTAAATTGTAGCTAAAGACAAAAATCTATCACTATTTAAAACAAAACTAATCAAGTACACTCCTTCATTTAATCTGATTTATTATAGTATGTGCTTTGTGTTAGGTTTGTGTAAGAAGCATATTTTTCTAGTTTATTAAAAACAATGTATGTTACCTAGGTTAATTGGTTTTCTCACAAGTTTGCCCTGTTAACAATTTGAAATTTTTCTGAACAAAATACAAGATAACAACACAAAAAAGCAAGAACATGTGAACGAGAAATGTATTGAAAAACTTATCTAAATGAAAATTGTATACGATTTCAATGAAGTTTTGTTTTTATATAATAGAAAATTGAAAAAAAAAGCTTAAGTTTCGGTTTTAATGAATTCTAGAAGCAATGAAGACAATTTAAGTTGAGCATATGAAACATTATTTGACGCTTGTCACAAAACACGCCGTCCTGAAACTGCTCGAATGGCCGGCTGGGTGTTTTCGCCGGAGAAAACCTTATCCTGACAACCATCGCGCTCTTTCGATTGGCTCGGTCCAGAAGCTTTCCGCTCCCCTTTCGCGTTTGTTTACGTTGAGAGGGGAAACTGCTCCCCGTCGGCAGGGAAAAAATCGTGTCGAGCAGGTTTTCCCATCGCCGGACTCGACCGAGAGCGTTGTCGTCGGCTCAGTCGAGATGTAGATTTGGTGCGGTACGCGTAGGACTACTCTTTCGACGCTTCGGCACGTACACGCACACAGCCACACACGCACAGCCTCCGTCGTTGAGCGGCCCCTGAACGCGTTGGTACAACTCGTGACGCACTCGCGTTCCGACCAGTAAATTGGAGTGGAGCCTGCCGTTACCAGGACCTTTTTCCAAGAGTGCGTGCAAAAGTGTAGGTGTGCTTCGTTCATTTTTGTGTTGCGGTGAAGAAGATTGAAAGCTTTGCCCACGGTGTCGAAACATGTGATACGAGAATTCCTCCGCCTGTAAGCTCACTTTTCCCGCGCGAAACGAATGGAGACGCCTGGTTTGCTGTGCTGCGAACAGGAGAGCGAAAGAGAGAGAGAGAGAGAAAGATAGATTATGAGCATCCTGCCCTGAGATGCTATTCCTCACCGTTGCAAGTGCGCGAAAGTGTGTGCGATATGAAAATGGGATAAAAAGTGACCAAGAAAGTTATCCCGCCCTTGAATAAACATCGTTTTTTTGTTTGTTTTATCGCTCCATTCCCATCCCGCGATGAAAGCGTTCGTTCGCATGTGTTAGTGTGCAGTGTGTGTTTACTTACGTCTTTCGCACCATTTGGATCACCCTGTGCGGTGTGCGGAATGTTTCCCCGTACGCATGCATGAGTGTGTGTGTGTGCGTATGGTGCGAAGAGTGCGAAAAGAATGAAGTGACGCAATTTTAGGGGCAAAAACATCGGTCCAGTTTCGCAAACCACAACCAATACGCGACCAAAAAAAAAAACCCACAGTAGGCGCGCACTACCTTCTCGACCGAGTGACAGCTGACGATGGCTGCGGCGGAGGATGTTACGTCAAAATATATCGCACGCATGTGAAATGAGGGATCGCGTCCAGGGTTTGGGGAGATGGTTTGTGACGGGCTCCTAAATTTGCAAGCGGTACGGGTTTCGTTCGACAGCCGTGTGATCACGTGTGCATCGGTGCTGGAAGGATCCATCCATGCTGTGCGATTTGTGTTTGTGACTGTGTTAGTTGGTGTTGGGTGCTGATTCGACATCATCCTCCATACTCAAACCGAACCAACCACCAGCATTCGAGTGTGCCTTGTTGTGACGGGTGGTGACCTTGAACTCGTTCTTCCAATCCAATTCATCCGCACTGGCTGAAGCGAGGGGAGGCGAATACTGCTATACTGCAGTTTAAAAATGCATGCATACATCTCTCGTCGCGTGCCTCACGTCGCGTGCACCCGCCGTGTGCATAAAGTGGAACACTTCAGCCGGGTCAGGGATGTGGAATGAGCTGTGATTGTATTTTGAAAAAAAAAAAAAACCGAGTCAGTCGGATGGACACACGTGGAATCAATTTCGGATCATAGTCATGGTACGGTTGGGCAAAGAGATTCGCCCTGGCTGATACGGTTGCGGATGCAAATATTAGTCACCTTCTTTGCGCTTTAATAAAGCGAAGCAAAAGTTAAGCGTCCCGGGCTGTTCTGACTCGCTCTTGGTTAGGTGTACAATTTTTCAAAAGTGTCATTCAGTGGTTACGAAACTGACGAAGGTCTGTTTTACGCTTTGCGTAGGTTTCTCGAGTGTGAACCGTCAAGTTTCCCGTCCGCCGCCGCTCCGTTCCCCGCCGGCATGATTATGATTGATGATCGGGCTGGGTTTGGCTCAGAGGTTTTCGGTCTCGGAAGCTTCCAGCAGCGTGTTATTCTAATAGGATAGCTCCCGCCACCACCCCTTTGGATGTGATTTCGCAAACATACTTACGTTCTGCACATTTTGGGACATTTTTTTTCCACACACAAACACCCAGAAGTTCGTCTTTACGCCGCAGCAGAAGAAGATGAAATAAAATTAAATCCATTTCTGCGCCACGGTGCTCGCCCAGAACGCTTCGGCCAACCGAGCAGGGCGAAACACATAACTCCAGCACACTAATGAGTCTCCGGAGATTTTGCCGGAGTGCGAAAAACGGAAGAACCGGAAAGTTAGTCGCCGGAACTGGACGATTGCAGTGGCTGCACGGGCAAACGAGGAAATGGGACGGCGAGCGGTGGAGGGCGGGCAAAAGCTTCGGGCCTTCGCTCCTTTTCCACCCTTTAGGTTCGCGCTTTTTCCCGCTGCATTTCACTTTTTTTTAATAATTTTGCGCAGTTTTACGTTTTTGCTGTTTTGTTGGGGAGGGGTTTTTTTGGAGACTTCTTCGTCCGGGGGGGGAGGCAGAAATAAATAGTTCGAGTGTTTGTTCTTCCGTTTCTGCTGTGCTCATCGTTACGCTTGCCGTATCGTATCGTCCGTTCGAGGGGAAATTTTTTCTTCTCTCCGTCGCAATATGATATAGCCCTGTAGATGATGATGCAATGATGATGTTTACATGGGCAGTAATGAGTTAAAGTTTGCTGATATATAATTCCAAATTTTATGCACTCGCTGCGTTTGGAGCGCAGATTTTCATTTCGCAATATTTTAATTTTCTTATGGGTAAGGTATCTAGTAGGGGGGAATTATGAAACAGACAAATAAAGCACTCACTTTAGAATGAAATTAAATAAAAGCAGTGCAGATTGCATACATTTGGGCGCATTTTTTTCACAGCATGCTAATACATTTCACTTTCGGATTTTTTTTTGCTATCCGAGGAAGGCTTCGTTTCTATTACTCATCAAGATTCAGTACAGCTAAGGAATGCGTGAAAAAAAACTCAAAAAACTTAAAATGGCAACTTATTTTTATTAAGTTATTTAGTAGTAGTTATTTTTTATTAAGAAAAAAATATTCATTCTAAGGCTTTCTTTTTTCTGTACAAAAAAGCTTCATTTGTCTGTTTATTTAATTTTCCATGCATGGGTCAAAGGGTACTTTGATGGCCTTTTTCATGCTCCTTTCTATGTATTATGTGCTTACTCCGGGTCATTTAAATAATTATTAGAAAATTAATGTGTCAAATAGAGTGTATGTAAATTATTCATTGCGCTCCTAAACGTACCGTTTGCTTTATGATCGTTTAAAGAAAATTAGCTTCATCGATTGCATGCTCAACGATAAGTGAGTGTAATTCTCTATAAAAAATGGCATTACTTTCACCATCCCACGCGCGGCTCAAAAACAAACTACACACAATTGCTTCCACCGTACGACAATTCGGGCTTCCCCATAAGTATGCGTCCGCTCAACCGTGCCGGCTCGTGGCGGAAGCCCGAGCAGAAAGAACTGTTTAAGCTAATTAGCATAAATCAGTGGCATAAATAATGATCGTTCCTAAGACGCCAACCAACCGTTTGGGATTTTGTTTTGTTTTCGCGGTTCTCTTCGCCCCTTCTTGGTTCAAGCAATAATTTTTGGTTACTTGCTCGCACGAGATTGGCAGCGTGCGGTTGCATGTGAGCATTGGGCCTAATTTTGTGATCTTCCTACGGGTACGGGTTGCCTTCCGGCTTAAGTTTCATGGTGTAAGTCGACTCTCTGCGGATCAAAAATTTATCCTCCTTGCAGCGCCTGCAATGGAATTGAGTGGAGTGATGAAGTATGATAGGATTATGGGAATAAATTTGCGTTACTGCAAACCTCTAGCGAAGTTTACGAATAACTCGAATGTATAAATTAATAGAAAATAATGAACGTTCTCTCTTCACGATTAGTTATTGGGCCATCTCCACAGTGTTCGTGCGTGAATTCATCGGTCACAAGTGTGTTATGTGTTCAGCGAAAAGGTGTGTAACGTATTGCTTGTGTAAGTGTGCTAGTGATTCTGAATCAAATGTGAAGTGGCACGCCGCGGAAGGAGAGAAAATAAAATAAAGTGTTTCAAATAGTTGCGACCGGATTACTGCCAGCGAGTGTTTTACGGGCCACCAGCTGAAATCTAGATTGGATGAGTAGGATTGCCGCCGAGCTCACTTGAAGGTACGTGCGGATGTTTATATACAGCAAATAATTGAATACAGTATGTTTATTTATTTTTAATTTGATTTATCAATCATTTGTTTATTACTTTCATTCATATAGTGCGTTACAAATTGTGTTACTTAAACAATACTGTTTTAAACAATACAAAAGTGAATGTCGAACATTGAGATGCAATTGAAATTTTTATTTTTTGTTGTTTGTTTTGTAATAGTTTGTTTCCAACTGCCAGTTAACTAAAATCTTAACGAGCACTGAACACAAATAAAACTGAACAAAATAGATCGTCAGATTAAAAAAGTTGTTCATAAAAGCTTTAAAATATTACTTTGTTACTTTTGGTTTTACTTTTGTTGTTTTAAATATTTATAAGAAATTTTAAATACATTTATTACATATTAAAAATATTTAAACTTGACGAAAAGGATGTTTTAAAGTAGATGTTATTTGTAGACTACATACTTTCAGGCTTGATGATAGTAATTCAGTAATTAATACTATTTACGCCTAAAATTATGCATTGCGCAAAGGAATGATTCATTCAACATGTTTGTTTTCTTCTTGCTT
Source organism: Anopheles farauti No. 4 (assembly GCA_000956215.1). Taxonomy (NCBI): domain Eukaryota; kingdom Metazoa; phylum Arthropoda; class Insecta; order Diptera; family Culicidae; genus Anopheles; species Anopheles farauti No. 4. The sequence goes on along the minus strand of JXWZ01002844.1, from coordinate 4,631 downwards.
CGACCAAATAAGATCCTTTTCATCATGACGCAGTTGCGCAAGAATGGACGTAAAATAACAACTAGACATCAAACAAGATAGTGCAATCAAATATATCAAAGAGATTCTTGGAAATAGTCTTCCCACACTTATTTCCGTCTCTAAAACATTTAAACGTCTCTAAAACATTCAAAAGACGGACAAAAAAAACGGCTTGTTGAATCGTTCCGCACGGAACGATGCTAGAAGCGAGTGTTGTAAGTTGTTACACGGGAAGGTGAACATATGTTTACCGACAACTTCCACTTCCACCTTTCCTCAAGTGTCTCGGTAGCCTTGGCGATGGAAAGTGGTCAGCCGTTCATCCCGGACCACTCGAGCTCGTTTCCTCTGTGCAACCGGGCCACATGCCCACTGAAGTACCTGTCCGTACCGTCGGTGGTTGGTTTGATGTGTGATAAAGTAACAACGGCGATGACGGCGGTGAGTCACGTTTAAATAGAGCAACAGTGTTAGACTTTTGTGTTTGTGTTTATGTCGTGTTGAGCGGCGGAATTGATAAGCCATTGTGGTGGTCTCAGATATAAAATGATGCCGGTGTTTGCAGCTCGAAACCAGAATCTTTCTGCCAATTGTTGAGTGTTGAGCCCGTTGAGAGCAGCTAGAACGAGAGGTGGCCCGAAATGAAATCGATCACGTGCTGTTTGGTGGTGCTGTTGAGTGTTTCGGTGGTGCTAATTTGTGGCGAAAGCCGTCAGTGGGGACGCCGTGTGTCTGGCGATCGATTGCTGAACCATGCCGTCGTCGTGAATAACTCTCTGCCTGTGCCCGAGAAGAGCTCAATTTATCGTTATCTACCTGCGGCAGTACGTATAAAGAGTGACAGTAAAATGGTTAATATTGCTTTAGTAAAATAGCAGGTTGCATAGAAGGAATACTTTGTGCCATAAAAAGTGCCATAATCGCCTTAAAGTATGCAAATCAGAGAAACCAATATTTTACTAGAGCACTACTATCACTTATTCTCATTGAGGAGGTGTATTTACGGCTCGAAAATGACACTGCTTGTTCTCTCTTCGCTAGGGCGCTTTCCGACCACCGAACATTACGGCTATCTACGCTCGTGACAATATCCCGGCCGGCAGAGGCGGCTATGCCGGTATCGTTTCCGGCGGTGTGAGCCAATCGAATGTGACACTCAAGCTTACCTCCCAACCGTACCAACGGTTCAACTTCACGATCGAGGTGTACGGCAAATAGGGTGCTGGGTTATGCTAGGAAGTAAGGACAATAAAAGACGGTGTGGTTTTGGGTGTCTTGACGAAGAAAAGAGACAGTTTTTTTTTTGTACAAAACTATTTTACGACCTCAGCTGGTTGAGCTTTCGGTGGGTAAAGAACCCAAAAAAAAAACACACACGCTTCCCTTGTGCGGCCCGGGGAGGGAAACCGAAACCCTTCGCCCCAATCGAGAAGTTAAGTTTCACTCGTATATCGACTACACACGGTTCACTGGAAACGTCAAACGTCTTCCCTGCACACGGACCAAGACGTTTCAGCGGCACCGAAGAAGACGTATGCGAAAATAATTGCGGTAAGATGTACTACTACAGAAAAAAAATCAAGCATTGGTGGAAATTGAAAATTGAAAGGCAAAAACTTTCCACATCGCTCCCGCCAGCTGTAGCCGGAAACCGATCCGAAAATCACACGTGCACATAAATCAACCCGTTCAGAATGGCCGTCCGGGATTTCGTGCGGAAAAGAAAGAGTTATTGTTTTTCTCACGCAAAGTTTTTGCTATCGCTAGGGGCCCGCTTTCTCTCCCGTTCCTCATTACTTTCGAATCACTCGGCCCGGTTCCGTTCAATAGGTTTCGACTTAAGCGAACCGGGCATCCGGGATCATAAAGACCGGGTGCGGGAGTAGCAAAGCATGGGAAAAACGCGAACGTTAGAAAACAAAACGAGCGAAACGTTCGCCGCAAAACCTTTTGTTTGCTTTGTGTGGTGCGTTGGTTGTGTTGGTGGTTCGAGTAGGTTAGTTTCTGGTCTAGTGCGGTTCCATGCGGCTTCCTTCCTGGGACGGGTTGCTTCTTCAACACTTTCTGGTGGGGTTGTTCCGAGGAGCTTGCAAGATTCGTCCGCAAAAATGAGGATTTATTCGTTATCAAAAGTACTAAAGAATGTTTGCAAAATAATCAGACCTTATCAATGTCGAGACCACTTTCGTGATGTGTTCCAGCCTTTTTATCCTGTCTATGTTCAACACAGGCCATTTCCATCAAACATCTCAGCAAGATCGTGATCCATTCTCTTTCTCCAACGTCTTGATCACTCAACGAGAACATTAACATCGTCTGCCAGGATGATTCAGAGCTCATACCTGTAGAGGACCAGATATATTAGGGTGCTTACCTTGTATTTTGGGGTTAGGATTGTAGTCTTCAAAATACGCCGACGATATTTTTGGTAATGTACTGTAAACATCACGAATTCTCAAGAAATTGGATAAAAATTGTTACTTTTGGGAGCTCAGCCTGTTTTCCTTAGGTCCCTGTATGACATGAACGTGCCGCCTCAACAACGTTCAAATTTACAAATTAGATACTAACAAGATATGTCAAGGTCTCTTATATCGAATACAGACATGATACAGGATTCTTTTTGGGTCAGAATAATTCAACCATTTTTTTTTATGTGCCAGGTGAATAAACTTAGCTTTCTAGACGTTTTATGAAGCAACACCGCCTTGCATATCATTTATCATTGCACTGCTAATCGAGCTGATACGAGGGAAGTGAACTGTACGAGCTCTTTTGTATGAACCGTATAACATCTAAAAAAAAAAAAGAATCCCAAACCCACACGACACCCCGGGCAAATAGCGGCAGCGAACAACCCACGTCTCGGTTCGTCCCATCGTACTTTGCTTGCCTATCAGCAGTTACATTTACCCGACGATCTGCTCCTTTCTGTGGCATTTAATGTGCCTACACGCCAGTGTGTAACGTCGAATCTCATCTCGCTGCTGCTGATGCTGCCCGCCCGATATGATATTCGATTAAATTTTTGTTTCGGTTTCGGTGCCTCCACGAGCCATCCGGTAACTGCTCCCGGGATACTGCCTACGCCCTTACTACTACCGTGTGGGCGACGTCCTCGACGTATCGGTTGGAGGATCTTGCTGCGTGGATTTTTTTTTTGTTCTCGTATGCTATGGCTTCCGAGAGAAGAACCGTGGGAATTTCGGTTCATGTCCCACGCAAAATACTCAACCCACCATCTCATCCGTAAACAAAAAAAAGAAAAAAGAATCCAACGCGTGCTTGAGCAGTCGTTGCTGCTTTTCATACTGCCGGAGGTGAAAAGTGACTTAAGGTCCGTTTGGCAAGCGGAATCCACCGGGACATGCGATCCTGGCCGTGTGTCTGGTCCCATTTAGTATTTACTCGTGCTTTTTTTTTGCTGTCTTTGTGTTCGTATGTGTTCCCGGTTTGGTTTAATATGTCGTTAGCGCACGGTCGCTGCAGCTACGCGCGTCTGTTTTTGACATGTCGTCGGAGACGATCGCTTGCGATGGTTGGAAGAGAAAGATAACAACGGAGAGAGATAGGTAAAAAAAAACCTACCGGTGAAATGGCAAAAGAATTCTTCTCATTACTCAGACGAATATTTATTGTTCCCACACCACCCCCCCCGTTAGTCTCGTTTTCCGACGACTCGAAACCTCGACAACCAGCTTCGCCGAGGAATGATGGCAATGTTTGGAATGAACCACCGGCGGCGGGCATAGGAGCATCGTTTTTTAGTTTTGTTTTGTTTTATATTTGAATATGACTTTTCGCTAACAAACGCGGATGCGGATTTCGTTCGCACAGGTTTGAGCTTCCCCGTTCGCTCTCGCAGCGAAACTTTTCCCCGGAGGCGCAGATATTCAAAACATAAATTGTTTTCTCCGTGCTCGGTGTGGAATGTTGGCAGCGGGGAAGCGAAACGGTGAGCGAACTGCGCCGCTAGCAGCGTGGTTTGCAGCGGACAACCTCGGACCGATATGTCCTTGGTGTGTCCTTCCCGGGTCCTCCGCTTACTGAACCACCAGAAAACCGAACACCGACTCCCGTATGTGCGACGAGCGTTTGTACCATCCGAGCGCCAGCTGTCAGTTTTATCCGGCTCGAAAGACCAACGAAGAGGGGACGGTGGGAAGCGGAGGAGCAAATCGACTGAAATAATAAACGAAATGTCACACGCACACGTGATCGACTGTCCGCAGCACGGATCGGCTGTGAAACGCCCGGTTTGAAAGGGTGATTTTTGGCTGGCGGGTACGCGTGTCTCCTTTTTGACATTTTAAAAATTTCTCCCTATAGCCGAATGCAGCAGACCGATTTCAATTTTCGTCGATTGTTTTGACATTTTGGTTTGGTTGTTTTTTTTTTGTATTTCTTTGTATAACAAATGCAACAAAACAAAGAAACAAAAAAAAAATAAAAGAAAAATCTTGTGCTAAAAGTGTTTTCCATCGATTTTTTTTAAACTTCGACGTATAAAGTTGTTAATGAAAATTAATTTAAAGTAATGTTTGAATATAAATAAAATTAATTAGATATTTATATCGGCTACAAAAATATAAAAATAAGAAAAAATATCA
>JXWZ01002842.1:0-17422 GCA_000956215.1 Anopheles farauti No. 4 | reverse complement strand
GGTGTATCCATCAGTAAATGGGTTTCGTTAGATTAAGGTAGATGGATAAGCTGAAACGAAACAAGTCAAAATCGAGTTGGGAACTTTGTCATTAATTCCTGGCCGTTTTAGCAAGTTTTTACTAAATATTATTCACAAATTCATTTCGTAAATCTAAACATACTTTTTTGGCGTTTTGTGAATTACTATTAAAGTTTACACTGCATGGTTGGGAATCAGAAATATTACATAAAACTAAATCGAACACTTTCATATAGGTTTGTTTATCGCTGATATATCCGATGTTCAATGACTGCCAGAGTGGTACTTTATTAGATATTTCGGATTACTTTGCATGTTTTTACGACTTATCATTACGACTTCATTAGAATAAGTATTGAAAAACAAATGTTGATTAATACTCTTCACACTAAACTCTATTTTCCATTCTCGTTGAAAAGGAAATATTTGAAGTAATGTGGTTGTCCCCGTTCTATCCCGACCTTTAGGCGCTAACGTTCCGAGAAACGTTAAATTCGGTAGAGCAAACTATTAAATAAATTACGAACCGACTTCTCAACCGGCTGCGACTTTTCCTTTTGCACCTACAGCAGCCTCACAACCACATCCAGATACATCCACTACCGGTTGGGTGGCTTACTGAACTTTGGAATTTGCAAAAGGTTAATTAAAGGGAAGGAAATGTAGCATACACCTTTCCCCGTGCGCTGTCACATCTCCGGACTGGATTACATTTTAATACACACTCGCATACTGCCAGACGGCTTCGAGAACCAGCTTCCAGGCGTTTTATCGTTCGGGTATCGCCATACCCCCAAATCACAAAGATCATACGAAGCTACAAAAAAGACCGTTCGAAAAACTTCCCACCCAAAAGAACCCCTATCGGAAAACATTCCACACAGATGTTCTCGCTCGCTGCTACGAACCGAACCAACCAGAGGGTGTAGTTTATCAGTTTGTGGCAGTGAAAACTTTACACCCATTCAACATCGAAGCGAACAAATTGGGAACCTTTATCTTGAGAAAAAATAAACCAAACAAACTTAGTCGATGATTCATGGTACGGCATGATTTCGAACAAAAGTGTCGTGCCGTCACAGTGGCTCGATTTTCTGTAACAGCTCGACATGTTTCGCGTGCTTGGCCGTTGAATGCACGGTACGATAAACCACCTAGGCCTGCGGCCGATACAGGATCTGTGTCACGCGAAGCATTCAGGACGGTAGAAGCGAGTATTGATTCGGCTAAAACCAGCCACCAGTACAAGCGAAGTACTTCACTGCACGGCTCGAGCCGCGAACCGAAACGCTCTTGCGGTATCGCAATCGAAAACGATGATGAAGCAAAAGTATAAAAAAATTCGCCACTCAAGCTGCTCCACTTAAAGAAGATTTCGAACCGTGCACCGCGCGTCATTTCATTAGGACACGAGGCAGCAGTTCTTTTTATGAATTTTTGCAATTTCTATAAAAATACCAAAACCCTTTTAACATGACATAAACACGGGAAGCTTTTGGGGCGAAGTAGAAGATTGATGAGTGACGACGCCATTATATTAGTAGGGGCCTACATAATGGTCAAATTTCCTGGAATTTGAGAAGACGTAAGGAGCACAGACACACACACACACACACCACCGAAACGGATCCCCATCAGCCGAGACCGGATTAGGAATCCCAATAGGGCTAGAAACATGTAATCCTCGCAGCCGAGTCGCCTCGGATGAGGTTCGGATTCTTATGGGGTTTCTTTTCCCTCTGACACATTGTCATAGTCTTGCAGCTTCCATTTGCAACCCGGTTTTACATCTGTACAATAGTGCCGGAATGGGCACAGCGGGATCCGAGGGATTTGTTACCGCCCGGTCTCCCATCCCCTCACCCAAAACTTCGCACCTCAATGCCCAAAAGTTTGATCAATGCTCCCCGCCCGAATATCGCCCCACACTTGGGGTTGGGATAACGATGGCCGGGCAAAGTGTCCGTGTCGGAGACAAATAAAAACCTCTCCAATGCCTTGAGTAATGGTCACAGCCGTGTGCCAGCGTGAGACACGGAATGCGTGCCCCAACTCTGGGGCGATAAAACGACAAAACAAACGCCGAATCGAACGACGTGGTGGGCGCACTGCATGCGAACAGCTTGCCCTCCCTCAGGAGCAATATAGATAAGAGACCACCGTGACTGATGATGCATTATGTAAAGGTGCTCCCATCCATCTAGTACGCATTGGCAAATCGAGCTTTCCGGGTCGGTTCCGGTTTGATGGGTGAGTGAGCATAACTAATGAAGCCTGCCTCCGTTGCTACTCACGCAAATTACTACCGGGTCGGGATGTTTTCAGGAGCTGTCAGAATCTTCGGGGTCGAAGATCATTTGACAGGAACGCTGGTGGGAAGGGAATTTACAATTTCGATTCCCAGTCGAGATGTTTGATCCATTCCAATCAAATCAACGCAAGGCCGAATGATTTATCGAGAGCTCATCCTAACCAATATGTCAAGATCATTTGAATCGCTGATATAAATTTTAAGGTTCTGTAGCCACTGTCCTGTTCATCACTTGGGACAGGGAAGTAAATTGGTTGCATTCACTAGCAGAAAGGTTATAGAAAATAATCAAAACTTGTCTAATACAAATATGCCAATACGTTTAGTACATCTTTTGTACTAAAACTGTTTGCTTTAATGATGTATCAAATTCAAACTAAATTAACGTTTTATAAAAAACCTTAACATTTTAGGGAACTGATTTTAATAGATAAGTAACAATCCGTACCGAACATTTGGATCATTTACTTTTAACTATTCAATCTCACAGATTTCCCACTCAATGTAAACCCAACGATTCAACTAAGTCCGTGTTTAATATATCGGATTGAAAACTACAATTGACAGAACTGTATTGATGTTTCCGAATTCGATCATTTACTCAAAGATTACTACGCCAGTTCATGTAGTAAATGATCGAAATTGGAGGGTCCAGATTTCTGTGCTACTGTGCAAAAGATTCAGGGATGCATGAAATATGTTGTAAATAGAACCTGCTCATCTTAACGATTACTTAACAATTTAACTTCAATTCACACTTCGATGGCTATTTTTGGTAAATTGCATCCAAAGGAGATGTCGACGAGGTAGGCTTTATAATCTAAATCGGCTTGTTGTTAAGCCTGCCCAGGCGGCATGAAGCGGTAAATTATCGGTGTCAATAAGAAAATAATAACACGTCACAAAAGGGCGCATCATGCTCTGCTGCGAGTTTGACCCAACTCATCTCAAAAGGTCCTCCATTTTTGTAAGTGCTTTTCCTTGATTATCAAAGCTATGAACAAGCAAGTGCTTAAATTGAACTTTTGCAGACCGTCTCAAGACTGAGAGAAAGAAGCTTCAGTGACCTTGGATTCAACGAGTGTTGGTCTTCGATAGATGACTGTTTCGAAGTTACCAGCGCACCGGTTGCTGGAAAGAAACTAGCGAATTTTAATGCACGTAGCGCACCGGCGTTATTTAAGATCGCTCTAAAACAACAGCTCAACATGAGCAAACACCAGCTGTATGCTTTTATACTCCCATGTTAATAGCAACATTGGCCGCAATATTAAATTCATAATCTTCATTAACGAGCTTCTCCAGCTCGGTGCTGCTGCTTTAATATGCATAAATTAATACCTGCCCGCACGAGGAAACGGCGCTGCCGGGAAGCGTAAGTAAAACTTATCAGCCGGTGAATTTCAATCAAGCGAAAGGAGACGAGCAAAAAATGTGTGTATAAAATTCGCCATGAACTAATGCTTCCAAAACGGTCGAATATGCGGCGGTGCAAATCACGCTACCCAAACGGTTCACCTTACCAAGTTTACGATCAGCCGGGTTGGCTGGTTATCAAATAGTTTTCGGTCCCATTTGTTCACCGCTTGCTTGCGCTTTAGTGTGTGTGTGTATTTGTGCAAATATGGACAGCAACTTTCCCCATAAAACTCGGACACCAGCTCGACGGCGTGCCGGGGGTTATGAATTTTGGTGTGGCTTTTGTTTTGTGTATGCTTTTTTCACGTTTTTTCCCGAGTCTCCTACCATCCCTCCCCCGTCAGCTTTGCTAGACGGTATTGATGTATCAAACAGACCTGCTTCCTCACTTCCCACCATCCCCGTAATGGATAAGGCTCGCTGCTCGATACGAGAACTCGAACAAATGTCGAGCGCTCGACGACGGCTTTCCTTGGCACGATTCGACCAATCAATCATACCGTTGATAAGCGTGCGATAATTGTGCCCATTACACTAATTAACGATCAACTACTGTATGTATCCGTGCACACAAAATGGTACAGTTCCGCTTGCGACGATGTGCCAACGGACAATGGAAAAAAGGTAATGAAAATGAACTTTTCCCTCCCGGCTTCGATCGCTTCCTATACGATATTAATTAAGGCGCTAATTAATGATCTTCCCTATCAATGGATGCTTTTCAATAGCTTCTAACAAGTAAACTTACTTCAAAAAATTGGTCAATCGATCGTTATTTTGTTCATTAGTCAAAGAAAAGCTCGATGAAAAAAAATTGTATTATGTGGAAATCGACCTTTCTTTAAAAAAACTGATATTTCAACTGATACTGATATTTGTTACTATACATATAGTTAAAACCTTAAAAATAAAAGAAAACTTTAAAAACATAGTTTCTATTACCATATCTAGAAACATCGGGCATATAAAAAATTCGTATTTCGAATTGAGCATTTTTGCAGTGGAAATGGCAGCAAATATAAAACATAAAATAATACAAAAACAGATGAAACATTGAAAAACGTCTTATATGAAAAGTTTTTCAGCTTAAAATCATACATTTCTGGCATTTCTAGTAACAAAGCAAAATAGGCTTCTTTTAAGACGAAAATATTAACAAACAATGCGGCCGAATAGTATTAACTGATTTTGGTGCAAATTTTTTAAGTGGCGAAAAATGACGCTTTTTTAAAAGAAATAGTATCATTAAATTGTCCATTCCAATCATCTTACTGTTAGTAAACTAGTTTGCTGTGCATATTACGGTTTGCAATACTATCCAAAATAAGAATCAATTTCCTTGTTTGTCTTACCAAACACAAATTTGGCTTAATGTATGGAATCAAGAAAAAAATTATAAAAAAAATCGTTTGAATAGGACATCTCGCTACAATTTCAATGAGCAATAGGAGTATCCCGATGGAAAACATTTTCCAAATTAACAATCAATAACTTCACAAAACAGAAGTAAAGCGTACGAGTAATGCATACTTTTTGGTGGTAATTTAAATATCAGCCTAAAAGTATGCAATTCATATAAAAGGCTCTTTCTTAAAGAATGCCTAACCAATTTTTTTCGCTAGTTTAATGTTTTTTCGAGCCTGATCTTGAACGTAACTCCCTTAACAACACTAAAAATGCTCAACCATCGCACAGCTAGAATATATCATGTTTACCGGATGAAAACGTCGCGGACTGTCGTGGATGGAGACGATGTGCGTGATACCGTACCGATCCAGCTGCTGGTAGTCTTTCGAGTCCCGGTAGTTGCCAATATACAGCCCGGGCATCACCTGTAACGCGTGCGAACACCATCATCATCATCTGTTGCGGCAATTAGAAGTAAACCACTCGAACCTAAGCCTCACCTTGTTCATGCCATTTCCCATCTTGCTTTAGGTAGTGTCGTCGTCGTCGTGGATCACGTCATAAAACCGGCTCCGCGAGTCGCTAGCTTCCGATGGTACTAAGTCAAACTTGCTTAATCACTCGCCACGAGCTCGGCGTAATAACAACAACTACCGCTACTGATTGTGAGCACTGAGAGTTGTCAACAAACAAGCAACAAACAACAACAATTTCAACAAACCACGCGCTCTTCCGGATCAAAGCAGGCAACAGGACCGGATTGAGCGTAGCCGGGAAGTCGGAAGCGTTGAGATGATTCGGTCGTTTTCCGGTTTGCCGTTCTGCGCTTTGACCGCTGACAGTCGGACTCATCGTGCTCCGCGCTGTTCGTCGCGTTTGTAGCACGAAACACACGGTTTTCAACGTTTTTTTTTTTTCGTTTGTTTTTTATTGCCAGCTATTTCAAGGCGCACCGAAATCGAACTCCCGGCTCCCGCACCAACCAAACGACAAACAATCGGTGCTCGAACCAATATCACAAAATTTTATTAAATCGAACTATCGACGCCTACTCCGCTTCCGCATCGTTCTCTCCAACGTCCTCGCTCCGCACGTCCCTTCGTACACGATAGCACAAACACAGTCGTTACGGCAGCCGCGGGCAAGGAGACGGGAACATATTTCGATTATTGCACTGTTTGTTCACTACGCTGCGCGTGGCTTTTACTTTCGGAAGTAAACACACGTTTGGAAGCGATGGAGACATCAAACGTAATGGCGGGCACGCGAGGGAGGAGGGGAAAGGAACAGAGGAAACGAATGCCGGAACGATGTTGTTTTCAATTGACTCGCCTTTTGTTCTCTCGCACACTTCCGCACAATGTGCCACTCGTTCTTCGATTGACCCGGCTTTCTAAGGACGTTAATTACTTACTTATGCGTGTTTTTTTTTTCTTCTTTTTTTCTACACGACCCGTGAATCGCTTCGGGTGGCGCCCGGAAATCATGGTTCAGTGGCTTTCCCATTACTTCCACCTCGCTGTGTTTACGCGCCCATTTCGAGAGTCTAAACACGCTCGCTTTGTGCTTCGATTCGGTATTGATTCGAAATCGAACCATCGGCACTCGACATGGTTGCGTTTGGAGGAGTTTTTTTCCCGTTGTTTCGCTATTTCGTTTTTGCGTTAAAGCATGCTGCTACTGTGGGTGTCTTTATTTCTATAAGAATTTGACGTCAAGGAAATGCACTTTTTGATTAGTGTAGAGTTCTTTCCCATCCCAAAACCCACTTTCACTTCACGGGTGTGTGCCTTTTATAGCACAGATTTATGCTTTTATATATTTCTCGCATCATGCCGGTCCACAAACGCTCGTCACTGTTTTTTTTTTTTGCTCAACAGTCCACTCCGATCGGTTCGTAATGGTAAAAAAAAATTCAATAGCTTTCCAAGCGGAAGCCTCCTTCAGCGGGCCATTAAACCGAAAAACGTGACGCACCGGACGCCCGGTTGCGTACTACCACCAAAGACCCAGAAGCTGCGAACGGGCCATGCTCCCTGTGCGGTGTGCCTTCTCCCCGTGTATTATATAATTTCTTCACCGCTCCCAAAAAAAAACAACGGTGTGCCGATTTCGGTGGCGCGGCCCGAGTGCGTGCGGATTGCCGCCCGTCGACCGTCGAGCACGATCACGCGAGGCACAGGACACGAGAGTACGTTCCCAGTATCTGCCGGAATTTACGACCGTACCGCAACAGGAGCTTTCGTACCGGTTTCACTCTCACACACGCACGGACGATCTCGTTCGCTCCCGGTGAGTGTCTCTCGCGGCCCGTTCGGCCGTTGTTGTTTGTTTCATTTTGCATCGCAGATGGGCGCCGCTCCGCAACGACGTTTGACAGCTGCAAGACGCGCAAACACGCGAAGGCGACCACCGCTTTACTGCACACGAAGGCGCGTAAACACAATGTGTTACTTGACGCGAGACGTGCGGTGTTTGGAGGCTTTTGACCTCCCCGGTTAGCGTCGCACAGGATAAAGATTGCACCTGACGATCCGGGGATAGCGAGCATGCTCCTTCAACGCAGCCATCTGTTGTTCGTTCTTTCGCCCTCGGGGCAGTCACTTGTTCATTTCGACGTAGACAGGTCGACGTCAAAACCGCACCGTTGCCATGGTTGCCGAAAGTCACATTACACACTGGTCGATTTTCTCCTTCTTTTCTAGCGAACAGGCTGTTCGTCGAAGCACTAGCGACGAAATGCGAAAGCTCGCCACGAACGGTACACGATGAAGGTTGTACGTTTTGCAGTGCTAAGACTGCGTTCTAAATAGTATCTCAGAAAGATGCTATAAAAATGGAATAAAGTGTTATTAGATGAGCTGGTTATGGTGCTTGAAAAAATCACATCACTTTTCTCACTTTACTATCCCAAACACACACACACACACCCTCAACCTTCTTATCTACCATTCGGGCGCCTTTTCTCCCCGACGAAAACATTATCACCATCACCGCCCTAGTTGCCGTTTGCACCGTGCGAAAGGAAGCGTTTTTACACACGATCCCATGACGGGGCCAAGCCTCCGTCAGGTTTCACGAGCTCCCAAGTGGTGACCGCAGAACGTGAAGGGATCCGTGCCATCCGTGCCGTGGGCACCTTCCCCGGAAGGGAAAAAAACACACACACAAGCGGCCCGAACGGTGAGCAACCCGCGTACACGCCAGCCTTTTCCTCGGGGCGTTACCGAGCGCGAGCAGCGTGCGAAAGAGACTGAACGCGGTCGGTTGCTCCCAGGCAAGCTTTGGCCCGATGGCGCTCTCCTCCCGGTCGGGGAAGCTCGCATTCGCTCCCGCTCCCGGTGCCGGGGTACTCTCGCGAGCAAAGCGCACGAATGCGGCAGATGAAGTGGGAACGTAATTGGCCATCTCATTTATCCGTGCCGTCCGACCCGTTCGCTCGCTCGCTTCTATCCGCCTTCTCGATTGTCATGTGCCATTTTTCTGGCGGTGGTCCTTTTCGAACTTCGTTTATCTGCCCTTCGCACACGGCGGTGGTGGCAGGCTCGGATCATCGCCGCATCCGTAAGCAGCTGCACGTTAATTTGCATGCAGCGGAGCACGGGTGGGCATGAACCTTATCCACCGGCTTTCTGTGGTGCGAAGCGGGACTAGGTCGTTTTGTTTTAATTGAAAAGAGGGCTGCTGTGAGCGAAGAAACTGAGAAAAGTCTTAATTGTAGTTTTTTTTTCTTTCTATTCACAGCTACCACAATAGTGTTTTTGTTCAGTTCGTGCATTCGCTTTTGAGCTTTTTGTTCACGCATTTCGGTGGAGGCGCCTAGTAGGTGATGGAGATGTCTAGTACGTGATGGAGGCGCCTAGTAGGCTATGGAACACAAGCGGACGCCTGGTAGCTGCTATAAAAAATATACATAGATTTATAGATTACGAAATCGCTGATCCAGCACGAATCCTCTTCGTACTAAAATTTGTAAAATAAAAATAAAACAAAATTATTTCTACGACAGCCAACAACCCCATTCAGCTCTCGCATCACTCGCACTGCAAACGATTAAACTTTCGATTTCATCCCACCCGTACATCCGACTGTGTCATAAACTCGCCTCTGCGGTGCTATAAATCGTTCCCGGTATTCTTCTTACTCTCCCTCACGATAGCGATCAACCACTTTGGTGGCACATCTCATATTGGGCACTTTTTGTTGCCGCTCGGTTGTTCCCACCCGGCATGCTACCAACATTGTAAGCCTTTCCCGGTGTGCGGTGGAATCGTTCGACTGGATAATCTCATTTCATCATCACTCGCTTTCAACGTACAGCACACACACACCCACACACTCACACACAAAGAAAAAAGCACTTACGCCCGCGAGCATACGAGATACGCCACCCGCCCGGTGCTGCTTCTCGCGTGTCATTTGCCAATTATCAACCGGTCCCATGGACTGCATGGCCACGGATAAATAAAAAAAAAACGCACGTTCGCGGATTTACGGCAACGGAATGGACGTCGATGCATTATTTAGTTGATTTAATTGCCGCTCTACATTATTGTTCACCGAGCCCTGGTTGGATCGATCACGTAGGGAAGATAGATTGTCATCTGGCCTCCGGTGGTGCGATAGCGCCTAGATTGCTGCAATTTGTTCGATTAAATTCCAGCTTCGTCCCGGTGGTGTTCAGGTGGAGGCGCCTGGTGGCTACTATAAAAAATAGAAAAAAACAGTGGAAAAACGTATACTGCACGTCGTGGGTTGACTTGCAAGGGTGTTATTAATGTGCGGAAGCGCCAGTCGAAACCCCACATGTGACACGGTGTGTAGGAAGCGCAAAAAAAGAGCGATAGTATCCCTTCTCTGGAAATATTAATAATTGCTGGCCCATTACACCTGGGATCGCTTTCTTCTTTGCATTATTAAACCTCGGTATCACTTCCTTAATCTCGGTAAACTGTTCAAACCTAAATGGATAATTTTGCTGAATAACTAGTGCGGTAAGTTTACGCATAATTCCGTCGCATCTGTTGAATAAACGTGGAAACCCGCATACCGAAGCTCCTGCTCCACAAAAGCCCTTTGCGGCAATTGAAATGTTTATCCACGCGTGAGAAAAATCCCCTCCCGAACCGGGTGGCCTCCAGCGGGCACTCCTTTTATGGCGCAAACGAAGAAAAACCCGCTTTTAACCGCATCGCCGACGGTGGTGCACATTTGTCGGTTGGCAAAATTAAAGCTCTCCAGTGCCGGCAAAATAAACACACTTCCCATTCCGTTTTCCCAGTGGCAGCTGTTTAATCTCGCCCTTTTGCAGGGATGCCGATGAAGCACTCGTTGTCCGTGCCACTCTAGTCAATTTTCAAAAGCAAACCCACCCCTCGTGCCACTCGTTGGACCCTCCAGCGAGATCAGCTACGAGTCGACCTTCATTTCCTATTAATTGCCAACCCATTCTCCCGTTAGTCCCATATTTAGACCGCTTGGGTTAAGGTTGGCCCAACAAACACACACACACACACACAAACGTATTCTGCTCCCGTGGGGCATGCTTTCCCCTTCCGGCGCACATTGTTTGTACTGCAAAACCGCGTGTGCAATTCTGTGATTTCCTCAAACTCCCTGCCTTTCCCCCTCCCTGGAGGATGAGCGAAAATGAGCGTTTGTCCTGATTTCGCTTCCGCCCGCACCGTGCTCTTTATGGTGGAAGTGTGCTTTATCTTCCCGAGCCACCATCCAGCCATTCAAATACTTGTCTGCTGATGCACCGTAAACCACAGCGCTCAGTTTGAAGTATTTAAAAAAAAAAAGGAAGCTGGCTAGCTGCTGCTTCCGAAAGCTAAGCAAAATTTTGTTGACACAGATGTTGTGCGATGTTTGGTGCCGTTCGTAGTAGTTTATATACGCTAGCGCCAAGCCCGCCGTTCGTTGGTAGTGCATGCAATTTCTTCCATCTGCCTACCGGCGCCATGGCTCATTACGCTCAAACCGTCCAACTAACCGCCATTATTAATTCAAAGCCGCTTCGCAAATGGGTTTCCGTTGCCGCTTTCGTTCATTTATTCTACTACTGCATGTTTCACATCACAGGCATTTGCGAGCATAATCAAGGCCATCCTGGTTGTGATGGCCAGCCGTCAAACTGTCCGCTCCGTCGATGTCGGTCGGCGGGATGATGATGTTGATGATGATCTAGCGCGCCAGGTTCAACCAGCAGCTTGAACCCACATCGCACTTCAGCTCCGTACGGTATCTCATATTTATGATTGTTTTGTATCGCTTCCAAACCGACCATAATGAGACTTGTTGGGCAGGAGGAAAAAAGATCTCACCATCCCATCACGCTCGCATCATCGCATCCGAACCGGAACGGATGTGGTGCATCGATTTTTTCGACGAGCCTGCTTCATTTTACGAGCTGAGAACGTACCAGAAGAGCATCTGACTGCCCCTCCCGATTACTAGCCATATCTGCTAGGCACGCAAACCGAGAATCGTTCTAAAGCCGTTCCCGTGCCCGCAACGTAACCACAAATACTCATCGAAAGCTCGGCTTTGTTCGCCTGCATTGACGCGGCAATTGCTTTTGACAGCCGAAGGGCGAAGGTATCTTTTTCGCACGCGGACCTTGGACTACCGCTCGCTGCATGCACCGAACAAAGAATTCAAGGTCACTGACCCACATTCGCTACACACCACAAGGACGCTATGAAAGCCGGACGCATCGCCATTTTCGGCTGAGAGCTTTACTAAGAGCCGGTGCCATTTATAGTGGCGAGCTTTCATACGGTTTGATTAGGGTAAAGTCCAACGGATAAACTTTCAAAAAACGAAAAGCTTTTAGGGGTTTCACAGTGATTTTCTTAATACTATGCTCATTATTTATTATTTGATAGTTTTTATCGGGCCTATAAAAAAGTCACCGAAATTGACAGCTAACTGACATTTGACTGGGGTAGGTGTACTAATTATGGACGAGTTTGTACAGTGTTTAAAATAAACTTGAATAGGCGTTTTTTTTTTGTTAAACAAACTACTTTTCTATCGTAGATACGTATTTTGTTTATATTTTCTCTTTGTTGCAATTGTTGCAATTTACACGCTTATTATAAAAGTTATAATTTTTTTGTTTTGAACACCTCCAATGCACAAATTATTTTACTATGGGTACCAATTGTGTTATTTTTCTACCAATGATTGTGCTTGCCCAACAATAGGGTTGTGTCTCTTATTAGAGCTGATGAAACTCTAATTTTATTGAAAATTAGAGAGTAGAAAAGTTAGAATTTATTAACGCTAAAACAAAAATGTCATGATTCAGTCACGAATAAAAGTACTTACTAGCCCCAACCAATTGTGCATCAAATTTGCTTGAAATAAAAAGTTATTTAACAATAACATTTCGGGGACGAAAAATTTCAGTAATACCGAACCACAATCAGTTGACAAGATGTAAACAACTTTATTTCACCTAACGAGCATTTCGAGCATTCAATATTCAAAAATTTTACTAAAAGAGCTAACGGATGAAAGGCGTCTAACCGGGGACGGGAAGGTATTGCTGAACACCGGGTATTGCTTACAGATGATTACCTAAAAACGAACGCCATCTCACGACGACATGTTTATGTACTTTTCGCGCAGTAGGCGCTGTTGTTCGGCGCGCGCGTCCCGCTCCACTACACGTTTTTTGGAGAGCCGTTCGTGGACACGCTTCATTTCGAGTATTTCCTTCATTTCCTCTTTGTCTTCATCCTATGTGTGTGAGAGAGTATAAGCGATAAAGTAGTTCGTTTTCAAGCTTATCCTACTGCCGGAACGTACCGTCATGTTTAGTCGCAAAACGAGCGCCCGCCGACCGTCGGACATCGGTTGACTGTACGATATCAGGTTCTTGAGGCGCTCCTTCGGCGGTACGCCTCGCTCCACGACAAGAACGATGCGGGCCCACTGCCGTTGCCATTCGTTTTTCGTTTCCGCAATCTTCTGGTACGTGTTGCCCATCATAGCGATCAACATGTTCACCAGCAGCACGGCTACTATCACCATAAACAGCACGAACAGGATCTGGGTGGGAGGGGTTTTTTTTATTTTTGTTTTTTTTCTAGTTTCATTTTTCGTCCCAACCACCTTACCTTAGCACAGAACTCATGATCCGTGTTCTCGAGCGCCCCATAGTAGTCGCCGAAGTTTGTCAGCGACATCAGAAACATCGCCACGATCGACTCGATCGGCGACGGCATCGGATTGGCGTCACCGTCCTCCTCCGGTTTGTACGAGAGGAACACAATATAGTAAGCCTGCGAGAAGCCCATCACGAACACCAGATAAATAACGACGAAACGCAACAGATCTCCCATCACCATGCGGTAGATCATCACCACGAACGGTCCGACCGTTTTGAAGCCACTGGAGAGTAGAAGAGTCTCTATGAGTGTCCATCGGTGCTGGAACTTCGCCACAAACAACCTACCGACAGAAGAACAAAAAGTAGGGCGCAGTCGTCAGCATTATCACCACGGCCACGTGGTCCTCCATTTCCGTGAAGCAGAGCACCTTCAGAAACGGGACCACCATCATGATGCAGCAGGAGAACAAAAACATCACGCGCGACGGTGCCGTCATCTGGTGGTAAAAAATTTGACACATAAACAAGGCGCCCACGCTAGCTGTCATTCTCGTGCACGTGCCGCTCAATACGCACCAGGTTTTCGAAGAACATTTTGCGACCGAGAAACTTGAGCTCCCGCAGGGCGGCGAGCAGATACAGGAAGGCGCCGACGAGGATGATCATCTCCGAAATTAGACGCACCTTTCCTTCCATCCCGTCGTAGTCCATTGTGTGGCACTTGGAGTTGAAGAACAAACCATCGTCCAGTTCGCTTGGATCGAACTCGCCCGCACTGGCGTTGAACGCCTCCGTCAGCTTCCCCCCTAGAAGGTCCATTCCAATGCCGGTCCCATTGCCATTTCCACTCATGAAAAGATCTCCGGTTGCTTCCGGGAGCGTCGAGCCGTTCCACACGTGCCGCCGAAGATCTTCCTTGGTGGCGCCGGACGTTTTATTCCCTCCCTCCGGATCGCTCTTTTCGTCGTCCTCGGCCGGTGGTGGCCCGTTCCGGAGTATGAAGCTCATCAGCGACACGCAGAAGTAGCAGAAGAACATGAAAAACTGCCGATAGAACTTGTCCTTCACGAACGTGTTCCATTTCGTCTTGAGCAGATCGATCAGCACACCGTCCAGGAGGTCGAGATGCTCGTCCTTGTCGCCGAACACGACCAGATTTAGGGCCGAGTCTTTGCTGATGTTGCCCGTCACCACGTCGATCGTGTCGATCAGTACGAGCGGGTAGGCCGCACACGTGATGCTCCCCAGCTGCCAGTAGATCTCCCGCTCGATGTTCATGATGTGGAAGAA
This sequence comes from Anopheles farauti No. 4, assembly GCA_000956215.1. Taxonomy (NCBI): domain Eukaryota; kingdom Metazoa; phylum Arthropoda; class Insecta; order Diptera; family Culicidae; genus Anopheles; species Anopheles farauti No. 4. The sequence continues at coordinate 2,852 of JXWZ01002842.1, read as the reverse complement.
CATCTCCACCCGGCCCAACTTCGCCGCCAGCGTCAGCGGCGTCAGGTTCTGATTGTTGCGGATGTCCAGCGACGAGCCGACCTCGTACCCCATATCGAACGTCGTTATCTTCTCGTAGATGACGAGCATGTGCAGCACCGTGTTGCCGTTGAAATCCTTGTTGTCCGGATCGGCTCCGCGTGCCAGCACCAGCCGGTAGCACTCCTCCTGCCCGAGGCAGGCCGCAAACGTCAACGGATACTCGCCCCAGTACACGTACCCGTCGTAGTTCGTTATCTGCACCATCTGCACCACCTCCGTCTCGACCGTGTCGTACCGGGATGCTTTCTGGTCCTCCGGGCACATGAACGTACCGCAGCAGCGTTCGTTCACGTCGGAGTTGTGATCGAGCAGGTACTTCACCATGGCCGGATCTTCATTCACGATCGCCAGGTGCAGCACACTCTCGCCGTAGTACTCGTCGCACATGTACACGTCGTTGATCAGCTTCGGATAGAAACGGAGCAACCGTTTTGCTAGATCCGCGTGCAGGGAGGTGGCGTTCAGCAGGCAGAGGTGCAGAATGGTTTCACCGACGGCGCCACGTTCCTGGACGGAAAATAGGAGAACATTGGAATCAAATTAATTTGGTCCACTTCTGTTGCTACTACGCCCCCAAAAGATATGCAAACTGTTGCTTATCGGCAACTAACTATTAAGCTGGTTGTAAGATAGATTTTTTCAACACCTTCCCTTTGCTTAGAAACCTAGGCAAACGAATAAAGAATCAAGAATTCTAATGAAATTTTATAGATTACATTGAAAGGCAGTTTCTTGATGATCAGATAGGCCTCGTGATTCAAAATTTCGATTTTTTATATTTTAAAAATTTCCCGAAAATCTTAGCATTTTTAACAAAGTAGCTTAACCTATTTACAAATAAACTCACTTATTATTTTTGTTGTCATGTATGTTTACGTTGATGACAAGGAGACATAACTTGTGCCTTCATGTAAACGGAAGTAAAATATCTTACAGGAGCTGCTGGCTCCTGGAGACAAATAACTTCTCAATTACTCCCCAAACACCGGAAGCATGCGTCGAATCCGGTCGACATTCCGTCAGCCTGTCTCAACGCTCTATTTACAAACAACCAGCTGACGTCTGCAAACGGTTCGATTGAGGGGCTCGGTACAATGTTTTAGTTTGTGTACACCCTCCAACTTCTGCACGACCAACCCTACCCCAAGCACACGCCACTATTGCACTGCACCCATACAGGCGCAACCACATCAGGAAGTAAACACTGCCGCGAGCACGTGTTCCCGAGGGCGCGCGAGTGACGCAATGGCGCGCAAATCGTCATCGTGTCGGCCATATTTGACCACTTTTTTTATTCGGTTTTTTTTTTAGGCCAACGGTGACAAGCGCTTATTACGCCATTATGCAACATCGGCCACCCCGATTACCTTGATGTTCCAGCACACCTCCCGGTAGCCGGATGGGTTGAGATAGTACTCGGCCTCGCTCACTTCCGGGCAGACGGCGTCGATGTCGAAGTCTTCCTCCGGGTTTTCCATCGCCCGTATATCCGGCAGCTGTTTGTGGCGCGGCCGCTCCCGGTTTCGTAACAGCACCAACACCGACACCGGGATGTACTTTCCCTTGCCCTTGTTGTACAGGAACGGTTCGACCTTCGTCTTGATCGCGTGGTCGATCTCGGCGTACTGCTTGTTCTGGATCGCGCGCTTCATCATGTCCACCAGCAGACCGCCACCCTTCAGGTTGACGAACTTGTACAGCGCCTGGGTGGACACTCCGGCCTGCTTCTTAACGCCGCTGGTAACGTTGCTCTCCGTATTTCCCATCGTACCCTGCTAACTTTACACTCTCACCACTATCGGACACCGTGATCCAGACTTCCTGGGGATTTCCCAGCAGTCAGCGGTCACTGACTAATCCTTCACCGACCACCGAAGGGCAACGTTTTTTGTTTGTCCCCACGGACGGACTGGTTCGCAGAAACACGCAGCAGGCGGGACTGCATTCCGCGAAATAGTTTATTGAACAAACAACGGAGACGGACGGACCCGATTGCCCGTCGCAACGGTGGCGAAAGCGCCAACGTCGTTGCCAGGCAATCTGCTCCTTTTGCGGCACGCGCAAAGGAACAACGCGGCCTGATGGTGTATCCCAGCTGGCTGGTCTGACAGACGGCGGAATGCAATCGGGGTGGTAGGTAGGGAAATTGTTCGTTTTGACAACATTCCTATAGGTTGTGAAGGAATTTTCGGAACGGTAGTGCAGGAATTTTTCTAATAAATTGGTTAGAGTAGGCGGTATATTGACAATTTTTACTCAAATTTTAAATTTATTCCAAAAACTCCTATTTTATATCACAAGTCCATGAAAAAATACTTATTTGCAGGCTGTTTAGACCTATTATCGCCGAAAACTCCACCATATGCACTGCAAAACGCCATTTCCATTACGCCGTCATAGAACGCTCTCCGACAACGAAAAAAAAAGTGCGAGAAACGTGCCGGATAGTCGTATAGATGGATAAAGCGTTAATAAAGCATTTCAAATGCATGGTTAAGCGCGCCCCTGTTTTGCGTCCACAAGTATGTAATGTTGTGCAATAACATTTTACTTACCCTTTTAATAAACATCGTGTACCGTCACGTTGCAACTATAAAAAAAATGCACGCCATTATATGTTACTTGTAACGTGGGTTTTTTTTTATTTGTTCGTTCTCTATCGGCTATCCCCATCTGTCAGCTGCCGCTTCGTCTTGGCTTTTTTTCTCTATGCGTGTGTTTGTGTGTCTGTGACGTTATGTGTACAATTAAATAGTTAAAACGCTTATCTC
>JXWZ01002840.1:0-14815 GCA_000956215.1 Anopheles farauti No. 4 | reverse complement strand
CCCGTGATCGTGCAGGAAAAACTTCACCACCAGCCCGGCTCGTGGAAACTGTGGTCCCCCCAAACCGTTTGCGGTTCCCTGAGCCGTGAACCGTTCGTCGATTTGAGTTATTTGTCTACGGGAAAAAGTTTAGTCAGCTGTTTGGCTGCTAACCCTTGCGAGCAGTATTACGCCGACGTATTGTGTTTTTTCCCTCTCTTCGTCTGCTCCAGAAGACAGCAAGTTTTTTTTACTCTGTTCGGCTTCCACTCTCCAACGATTTCGTTGCGGGGTTGGCTAAATATTTTTCTTTCTTTCATCTCACTGGCACCAACCCTCTACCGACGGTGGGGCGTTTGTGTGTGCGATCGACAGGCGGAAGTGGGCTTCAGTTACTGGGCCTGCCTGCCCAAACTCGTCCAAAATCTGGCCCAGAGTTTGCGAAGGACCCACAACGCCGAGGGAGGTTTATTAATAGAGCGTGGATGAGCAGGGTAATTCAGCCACTGGGTGAGTGTGTGGTAGTTCATTTGCGGTGAGCAAAAAAAAACACCCCAGCAGGCGTTGCTTTTACATTGATATTCTACTTCGCGTGTGCGTGTGTATGAGCGAGGGGTTTTGCGAGAGGTTTATCGGCATTTAATCTTAATCTGAAACGTACGCGTATCATCTTGACTGGCCTGGAACAGCACGCAAAACAGGAAGGAAAGTGTTTTTCTTGCATGGTAGCGCTACCGAACCAGCTCACTTATGCTTTCCCGTGCAAAACTCATCTTTGCGTTGTACAGCCGGGTGGAAAAATAACGAGAAAAAAAAAACGCACTAACCATTGCACTGTTGCGGTCGACAAATTTACATATTTGCCCGCTGAAGAACGCACACTCGGCGATAATGGTTTACGTAAGTCACCATTGTGTGCGCATTGTTACTGAATTGTGTTTTTATATAATCTTTTGTTAAATGATTCTTGTTAAAACATGGCATAACTTGCGTTCCCACAAACCCCAAAGCAACCGTGTTTAATTGATTTAAAAATACAACCGAGAAGCCCCAGAAAATCCTAACCTAAAAAATCGGGGTTTTTGTTTTGATGAAAATAATCTTCCGTTTATTCGGCCACCAAATTGGCTGTTCCTATCCGCACCCAGGGTGCGAACCTTTGTGAAAGCTGCAGCCCGCATCTCTTCGCGACCCGAAATCGGCCACATGCAGGCCACATGGACTTCAAGTACACGCGTGCGGTTCCTTGGCACGATTAAATTTGATTATCTCCAGCCTTTCCTTCCAACCAGCGCCGCCGCAGCAACACAACTGGTCCACAGGCGTACTGTGCATTGTTTTACGCCCGAAAATGCTGCCACATCTGGGTCGGCTACCACCACAACGCACAACATGTAAAGCGCACCTTACATCGGGCGCGAAAGAAAAACGCATTGAAAACTCTTCCCAAAGCGCGAAGAGAAAAAAATACATGCGCCTGACATACTCCAGAGAAGGAGCGAATGAAATTAACCAACACCAGCAGCTCCAGCGCGTTAAGCGTTGCTGTTACATTGCTCTCGGTAGTTACGGTTTTTGTTTCGAGAAGGAGAAGAATTTTGATTGATTACCTTCCGGAGCGTAACTGGGACGTCCAAGGGCAGCAACGTTGGACCATTGCAGACCGCCCGGTCGATCGATTTCGGGCGAGGTTTCAACCGATCCAAGCTACGGGCCAGAGCAGGATCGCTGGGAAAACATACGGCCCAGGACGGAAGGAAGTGCGAACGGACTAATGGGTCCCCATTAATTGCCACCTGTTGCGGTGCGGCTGCCTGGTGCGGATACAGGTCAGTCAATCTAGATTGGTGGGCAGGCAGGTTTGGGGGCGGCAATTTTGGACGGCAACGATACCGGCACACGATTGATGTGCATTCTTTTCAATGTGTCTTTATTGGAATTTTCTTACAATCGGGCGATATCAGGGATTTTTTAATGTCAGTTTGAGATGTCAAATAATTTCCTGAAAATATAATAAAAACATTTTTTTTAATAAAAATCGTTAATCCATCATGTTTGACAGTGAATATATTCGACCTTAAAACAAAGTTTTCCTCCATTTTCTCATATTCGAGTAAAAATGAACTGAGCATAATGAACATAATAGTGACGAATGAATTAATGACTGAATGAAGAACGAATGAATTGAAAATGAATGATTCATAATTTAATCGTGCTGTGTTTACTTGGCAAAATTTTCCCTTTTATCTACTCACAATGCATTTCAAACCATGTCTTATCGATTCTTATGGTTGACTCTTTCTCCGTTAATAATCATTTGAAGGTGCACACAAATATTGAATCTAATTTCCAAAGTATACAAAACTTCAATAAAGATTTTATAATGCGATATCGGTTCACAAGTCGTTTGACATTTCACTACTCTGTGATAATTCTCGGAAATAGGCAAAACTAACTACCTAGAATAGTGATTTTTCTATAGTTTCATTCAATAGAGATCGGCATAAAACAGACCATTTACTGCACCTTCATTATCCGCACTAGACGATTGTAATCATCGGAAGGACCTCACCTCACCTGTAATCGTTAAAAAATAGCAACCATTGTGTAAAGGTTGTTCTATGTCTGAAAAAAAAAACCCTCAAAGGACTACGAACAAATATTTGCCTGCCGTCTGACAAGCTTCCTCTAGCTAGCATTCTCTGACTAAGCGTGGTACATCTCGCATCTTTACCTGCCCCTTTCCCACTGCTAATCCTTTCCCTGCGGCCATCGTGCCAGTCTCGCACAGTGGCATCAGCTAATTTCCGCAAGGACGCATCCGCAACACGAAACCACAAACCAACAAGTTGAAACTTGAGCCAATAAAGGGACCATCTTATCTTGCCGGCACTCGACTCCAGCGGCGTGGAACAGAACGCCCTACAGTCGGCAATAGCGCCAACTCCTTTCCCTTTTCGGGTGCGCTGTGAGCTCGTGAAAGACAGAAACCCCTCCCCAAAATGCTCCCACCCGTTCGTCTGGTTTGTGTGATTTAGTTTGACGTCGCGGGAAAAGCATCGTCAGCGGGTTTCTGTCCTTATTTCGCTTCATTATCGCACGCGCAGCAGTGGTGGCATCCAGCGGGCACCCATCATCAGCGCCGGTTTCCCTTTCGCTTCCCTGCACGAACCGCTCCAGAGCGAGGGCTTTTCGTACAATAATTCATAAATATTCATAATTTCCATCCATCGGGAAGATTTTCCTTTCATTTTCGCCACTGCGACAGACACCAGTCGGTTTATCATCGCGCGCGCGCTCGGTAGTGAAAAGTGTTCCCACTATTTCCCCCCGCCCCCTCGACTCTCCCCCGCATCCGCCCCACTTCTACACGTACCGGAGAGGTCACATGATGGCACGCGAGAACAATAAAAATCCGTACCATCCGAAGTTCGCTTTCGTGCGAGTTTTCCCTAGTAGGCGCTGTGTTAACTGGCGGCCGGGGTGCCGTTTTTCCGTTGCACTTTCACACAAACTCACCCATCGGATGGCGTTCTGCATTCTCAGGTTCGGTACGATTTTCCACCTCACATACGTCCGTACGTGCTTTATGTTTCGTTTAGGTTTTTTTTTTGTTTTGTTTTTCCGTTTTGTTTTCACCCGCACCGAGTGTGCAAACGAACCACGGGCGCTAATGAATTGCTCGCAGCGATGGAAATCACCTGAACGCGTGTGAAAAAAAAACACCACCCCTCCCGTTCGTCACGTGAGAACGTGGCTGGCACACGATGCAGCACGTGGTGGCAGCAGATATCACAACCTGTTCCTCTGGGCTCCCGTTTTCACGCTCGATCGCGCGGAAAATGGTGGCATGCGTGTTTGTGGAGCATAAGCATAAGCGGTAGTATTAATGGGGTTTTAGCCCTTCGCGGAACGCTTTCGGCCGCTTCGCGGTGGCGCATCCTCACGGCACAAAGACAAAGTTGACGAGCTTATTTTGCCATTTTCCTGCCTGCCTATTGATGGGTTTGAAAACGAAACCGCACCGCCGCGCATTTCATCATTGTGTGCTAATGCCTGTAAAAAGGCTCAGGAGCGACCACAGAGCGACGCATTTGGAGCCAGCCTGTTTCACTTTCATGTGCTAATTCGACTGCCACGGTGGCGCTTCACTTTCACAGCTAATTTGCATACTCTATTTCAAACCCGGCCGCCTGGTGGATCCCGATCCCGGGTACGCCGAATTTACTACCGATTCCATAATCGACACGGTACGCTTTTCTTCCCCCCGAAGGCGAACGGGTTGTTTTATTTTTGTTTCGGTCCAAAAAAAAAACGGTTGCTCGCTCGGACGAACTAATGGGAAAGTGATGAAGCGCTGGTGAAACTGGATACCGGTTCCCAAGCAGCGGGCGACGGTTTTACGGACGGGCGTGTGGAATAGAACCGATCGTCTAAATTCTGTCTGGAAAGCGCGTTTCTCGGAACTCGCGGCACTACGGGCTCCGTCGGATAGATAATCAGATTAATGGATCCAATTCCGAAACCGGAGTCAAGTTTTACCTCAACCCGGCCAACCAGCATCGCCGGATTCTGGTTTTGCCGATAGAAAGCGCTTTCAAAGCCCCAGAGCCCTTGCCTCTAATCAGCTGCTAATCGTAAACGGGCGAAAGGCAAGTGTGGTCGGGATTAATTTATCAGCGCGCGCGAGATTCGAGCAAACCACCAGCCAGCCACGTGGAGGCGTGTGCGTGCCGCAAACCCCTCCCGCAGAGCCTTCGAAAGCCCCATTGTTTTTTTTCCTCTCCCCCTCTCCGCATGTTTCTCTTTTCGCACCTTCACCACCGCCGGTGTTTCCCACCGCCCGAAGCCTTTTTTTGTGTTTGCAACAATTGTTTGACTTAGAAAGTGACGACGATGCTCCTAACGATGCGGTGGTGCGACAGTTGTCAGACATTGTTTCACTTTTTATGTTCCCGCCCCAACCGGGGTGGCGGTTCCATTGGGTGGAGAGCACTGGTGCGCTGCTGTCTCGTTAAGCACGATTCGTTTCGCGGTATGCGTCCCATGGTGGGACGATCGTAAACGAGCTCGTTTGCGACTAGAACTCATTTTTTTTTTCAACTCAGCGTAAAGCGAAGCGAGTAGGACAAGCTGATGATAATGGCCGGAGCTAGTGATTAGAACTATTGAACCACTTCGACCAATCCAACCACTTTTTATAACACCCAACGGTGAGCTGCGCTGTCGATCACGACCGGATCGATCTACCTGCTGCTGCCGCGGAGGTTGATGAATGGTTTCAGATTAATTAATATTAATGTATTCTCTCTGTCGCTCTTCCTACCGGTGGAGATAGAACAAACATTCCTTTCGAATAGAGCCATCGGTTTGTCGGTTCTAAAACTCGATGGAAGCAGAAGAATAAGCTATATTTGTTTGGGGTTAATAAGTTAGTGTTCATCATTTTTTTACGAAAATGAGACCGACAATAACACTGCTTTTTGTTGAACTATTTATTCAAAATTATGTGCTGTTATTGTTTGGATGCAAATGGTATCAATATGAATATTTAAATATATTTCTGTTAAATATACATCGATTGATTTCAACGCAACGTTTTGTTTTAGTTTGTGTTTAACTACATCGAATTACCTGTATTTGTATAGAAAAGTATTAAACTTTTACCTTTTTTTTTGTTTATTATAATCGGCTGGGCCGAATTAATAACAAATTTAGCCTTTTTGGTCCATGAAGAAATGAAGAGATGTTCTTTTTTATATTCAAAATTTATAAATAACAAAAAAAAATCAAAATAATACAATTTTATGTTTTTATACTCAAAACAAACTAATTTTTCCGGATATGTAGAACAAAAAAAAACAGTTACTAATGAGATTTCTCAACAAAAAAAAATGGTTACAATAATTCAATTCGTAATTTTCACTCTCATTTGCTCGAAGAACTAAACTGTGAGAAACTTTCTGTTAGACCCAAAACAAAACGAAGCAAAACGTAGACGGCATATCTTGTTAATGTGCTGCGGAATGAATTGGCAGACAAATCTGGCAATCGGAATCGTTCCGTTTCAGATAACGACATCTTAATCCCGAGCCACTCCAGCTAGTTTGCCAATAAAATTAACATATTTCACTCTGCTAACACACGGACGATTGTGTTTGCCCAATCAACCCCGGTTCACCTATATTTGGAAGACTCGAATATCGTCGATTGGTACGCGAAGCTAATGCGAGGTTTCAATCTATTTCTTCCTTCCCATGGCCAGCATGCAAACTCTACTCCAAGAGCAACCTACGCACGAAATCCGACGGCGTGCAGTTCCTGCGGCTGAAGGAGGACTTTCCGGTTGGCGGCGAGATCGTTTCGCTGTACGCGTACCCACGCAATTCGATCCTGATACCGCGCACGGAGAACTCGAGCGATTACGAGTACTTCAAGCTGAAGGAAATCAACAGCACGGTGGTGAGCGTCATCCTCAACCGCAGTCTCGACGGGCTGGTCGATTCGGACGACCCGCAGAGCATCCTCAAGTTCAGCGTGTTCTGCAGCGGCACGTCGGCGTCGAACGCAAAGCAGGACAACGTAAGGACGATCGTTTTGCAAAAAAAAAAAAGAGGCCTTTACTCTTTGCCGACAACTTTGGTCCATTTGTGTTTTGATGCGTTTCTCTTGATGTTTTTTTCTTTCGTTTTATGTAACACACAAACGCCGGCGAATGTTTCTCGCACGATCCGGAACCTTCCCCGCGTCCTGGCCTGCCTGCCACCAACCCGTCCCAATCGTCCAACAGTCATCATTTTTTACAATTACTGTTTACATTGAAGATATTAACGATAATGATCCCGAATTTATCAATCTACCGTACGTGGTAACGCTCGACGAATCAACGCCAATTGAGACGGTGGTGTTTAATAGAATTAAGGCAATTGATCGTGATAAGCCAAACACGCCGAATTCCGACCTCGAGTACGCGCTGGCGGCCAAGCACATGAAGAGCGGCGACTTTCCGTTTCGCCTCGAAGGTTCCCAGCGGCCGTCGCTGGTGCTGCAGCGTCCGCTCGACTACGATGCCGGCTGGCGCTCGATGAGCGTGCAGATCGTGGCGAGCGATCGGGGCAACCCGCCCCGCACCGCCAACGCCACCATCCGCGTCAACCTGCGCGACGTGGACGATCTGCCGCCGATCTTCACCCGCGCCCTCTACCGGACGCGCATCAAGGAGTCCTTTCCGCTCACGGTAGGTACTTTCGCGCACAGTCTGTGGCTTCAGACACTGAAAACTGTCCGGTTTTCCCTTCTCCACAGGGCAAACCGATCCACATACCGCTGTACATCGAGCCACCGATCATGGCGTTCGATCAGGACTCGCTGAACGAGACGCTCGTGTACGGCATCGTGGCGGGCAACGAGCGGCAGCTGTTCTGGATCGCACCGGAAACGGGCGTCCTGTTCCTGCAGAAGGAGATCGATCTGGACAGCGAAAGCCTGCCGGACAACACGTTCACGCTGCAGATCGAGGCGCAGCAGATCAACGACCCGACGAAGAGTGCTTTCGCGCGGTAAGCATTTCGCTTTCGATGCGGTGGGAACCGTGGGAAAAGTTTCTCTAATACCATTCTTTCGTTCGCTTTCGGACCCGATTGCCCGGTGGGTGCAGCGTGGAGATCGAGGTGATCGACTTGAACGACAATGTGCCCGAGTTCGAGGTGGATCTGTACAACATCTCCATCATCGAGAACCTACCGAAGGGGTTCAGTATCCTGCAGGTGAACGCGATCGATCGAGATCAGGTATGTACATTGGGCGGTGACTCGTGTCTGTCTCTAGTGATGGGCCTGCTGCATGAGTTGAGTGAGTTAAGCTCTGGTAGTGAATGGTTTGATTCAACTGATGATGTCGAGACTTTTTTACTTTTTTTATAGCTGCTCTAATATGACTATTTTGAAGTGAAAAATTGTTTTGTATTTCAATCCGAAGGGAATAAGTCACTCTAATGATTCAAATCACTGAAAATGGAAGAATGAGTTTAACAATGAAAATTCATAAGAGAAAAAATAAATTCAGGAAGTTTTTTAATTAAAATTTCACTTATTAAACGAATATCGGTATCGTTAACGAGCAGTAAATAGGCGAGCTCACCGACTCACTTACTGTTCGAGGAATCACTTACTCACTCACTAACTCACTCAGTGACTCACAATGAACTTGATTAAATCGATTCTTTAAAGAGTTATGTGATTCAAGTCAAGAAGGTGACTCAGTAATAGTGATTTAATTTGTTAGTCTGAACATCTACTTTAACGATTCATCTCCACTCTTCACAGGGTGAAAACGCCGAGTTTTACTACTACCTAATGGACGAGGAACCGAAAGGTGCGTTCATGATCGACCACGGTTCCGGGTGGATTGTGGTTCGTGACGAAACCTTCCTCGACAAGGAGCAGCGCAGTTCGCTCAAGATGAACGTGCACGCGGTGGAGCGCATCGAGCAGTACGATCACGGGCGCAACTTCGGCAAGGTGCAGGTCGAGATCACGCTCCTCGACACGAATGACAACACGCCCGAGTTCGAGCAGGGCACGCTGTACGAGTTCAAGACGCACTGCAACGCGACGATCGGCTCGAAAGTCGGTCAAATTCGGGCCCTCGATCCGGACGATCTCGGCAATGGGAAGGTGCAGTACACGATCAAGAACGTTCGTCCGAATTTGGTCATCCCGTTCAAGCTCGATCCCGACACGGGTGACATTCGCGTATCGGAAGCGCTAACGTACGGCAAAATCGCGTTCTTCGTCGAGGCCCGCGATCAACCACAGAACCCATCGGAATCGCGTTTCAACGTTGCGCTGGTGACGATCGACATCGTGTGTCAGTCGATCGAAGACATCGAGTTCATCGGTGCTCCGTACGAGTTTTGGGTCGGTGCAGATGCCGCCATCGGTTCGTCAGTCGGCCAAATCCGGACCACCTTCGACACGGTGTCGGACGAGGAGATATTCTTCGATCTGCTCCACTCCTACCCCGAGGGTGTACCGTTCGCGATCGAGGAACGGTCCGGCATCGTGACCGTGATCGAGGCGATGGAAAAGTTCGATCGGCGGTGCTACGAGTTCGAGACGGTCGTGTCTTACCTCCCCGATTCGGCCGGCAAAAACATGGAGCAGCTGACGCCCGAAGCGTACAACAGCCTGGAGAAGATCATCGTAACGAACGTGACGATCCACGTGATCAAGAACAACTTCATGCTGCTACGCGGCACAAACGCAACCCCGATCGAGTTCCGCGTGAAGGAGAACAAACCGAACGCGCTGATCGGGCAGCTAAAGTTCCAGGACTTCCAGGAGCAGTGCGACGCCGACGAGAAGGGTTTGCCGCCGCTTATCTCGGTGCGGGGCGATAAGAACCGCGGTGATCGGCAAGTGTTCCAGCTGAACGGGGGTAAGAATCGTACGCGGTACGCACGGCGATTCACACGCGACGTTGCGAGCCAGACGAACCTGATCCGGCTGTACCCGCTCGTGTCGTTTGACGCCGTGTACAGCTCGTCCGGGAACGGCACCCGTAAAGCTCGGAATTCACGCAATCCAACCAGCGGCGTGCAGTACTCGCTCGTCAATAGCTACGATGTGGCGGACACGGTTCGACTGACGAACGATGGCAAACTGATGACGATCAAGGGTCTGGATCGGGAGAAGCAGGATGTGATACGGGTGACGATCATTGCCGAGTATTTCTACAAGCAGCGCACCTTCGCCGGCATCTACCAGGTGCTGATTGTGGTCGAGGACGAGAACGACAACCCGCCAACGTTCAACCAACCATTCTTCCTCGGTGTAATCGCCGAGAATTCACCGATCGGTACGGAGATTGTGCTGAACAACCCGATAATCATCTCCGACCTGGACGCGGCCGGACCGAACAGCGATTACGAGCTGCTGCTGTCCGGTGAATCGAACTCATTCGTCGCCCAGTTCTCCAACTCGACGCTCTCGAACTACAACAAAACGGTGGCGCACATCTTCCGCAACCTGCAGATAGCCAACATCGATCCCGGTGAGTCTCGGCTGCGGGTTGACTATCGACCGACGAAACAGCTGGAGTATGGAAATGCCACCACACCGCACTACAACATCCTCTTCATGGGCCCGAACAAGCTCGATCGAGAGGAGATCGAAAGCCTGACGCTCAAGATGATGGCCACCGATCGGGACAACCTAATGTCGGAGGTGGAGCTGAAGATTCTCATACTGGATGTGAACGACTGTGCGCCGGTGTTCGAGCGCATTGCCATATTCCGCAAGAGCCGGTGCGAGATGATCGAAAATACGAGCGATCTGGAGCTGATGTATCTGGACGAGATCGAGACGGAGGTGCTGCCGGAGTTTCTGGACGCGAACCTCCCGGACACGGCCAGCCGCGTCCCGTACGGTGTGGACAGCCTGTTCGAGATGGTCCAGTCGGCGCCGTACGTTGGAATGCCGCGGCTCTACGACAGCCAGTCGGTGTCGGTCAACCGAACGGTCGATCGGGAGCATCTCACGATGCGGCGGAAGCTGTACAAGCAGAAGGTGCGCCAGCGCGGTCGCAACACCCGGGCGATCGCGAAAAAATCGCAGCTCAAATTCGCCCTGCCCGAGAACGTGGAGGTAGGCAAGGTGATCTTCAAGCTGACGGCCAACGATGACGATTTTGAGAAGAACTCGAAGGTCTACTACGAGGTAACGGGCCAGACCGATATGGGCAGTGGGGAGCGCGTGAGCTACTTCAAAATCGATCGCAACAATGGGGAGCTTAGGGTGGCGAATCGGTTGCCACCGGAGAGTGACGTCCGGTTGAACATCACCGCGAAGGATGTGGGCGGTTTGTCCGACATGCTGCAGGTGCAGTTCCGCGTGTACGATGTGAACGATAACGCGCCGGTGTTCGAGAAGCAGTGGTACACGTTCAATGTGGACGAGGGATCGTATCCGATCACGGGTAAGAAGATTGGACAGGTGCGTGCGAACGACGAGGACACGGGAATGAACGGGAACGTCACCTACATGCTGATCGCCGAGGCGGACCAGAAGATACCGTTCTCGATATCCGCGCTCGATGGTACGATACGTGTGAGCGGGGAGATCGATCGCGAGATGATCGCGTCCTACCGGTTTCGCGTGCTTGCCACCGACAACAACTTCGATCTGAAGCTGTCGGCCATGGTCGACGTCGAGGTGATCGTTATGGATCGCAACGACAACAGTCCCGAATTTACCGCGTACGACGAACTACGAAGCGATCGTAACAACATCAAGCGACTGCCCGTGTACGTCGCCTACCTGGATGTGAACGCGAAGGTGGGCACGTTCGTGAAGCAGGTCCTGGCGCGCGATAGTGACTTCCGCGAGAATGGGAACGGTCTCGTGATCTACTCCCTTACCGGGCAGAACGACGTGCTGCAGTTCAGCGTCGACCCGAAGGATGGCGTTGTGACGACGGCGTCCAAATTCACACCGATCGAGACGAGCCGCACAACGTACGATCACCTTAACGTCACGGTGGTTGCGTCGGACTTTGGTACACCACCACGCTCCAGCATGGCGCTGCTGATCGTGAACCTGCAGGGTGACACACAGCACAAGCGCCCGGTCGAGGAGAAACCCGCCCTCTTCCCGTACAAATACTACGAGATCGAGCTGCGCGAGAACGATCCCGCCCCGCGGATCGTCCTGAACGTGACGCTCTCGAAGCAGTACGCGTCCGATCCGTTCCGGTGGGAGATCGTGGGCGACACGTACGACGAGCAGTTCCGCATTGACGAACGGAACGGTTCGCTTTGGTTGTTGCGACCGCTCGATCGCGAGGAACGCGACGCGTACGAGGTGCGGATACGGGTCCAGCGGGTCAAACGCGAAACCCGCAACATCCCGAGTGTACTGTACGCGCTGGAGAACCCGGTCAAGCGGAAAACCCACCGCCTGTACGACAACGAGGTGGAGATCATGATCAAGGTGGTGGACGTGAACGATAATGCGCCCGTGTTTCGGGACAACTACGGTCCGATCATATCGGTCGTGCCGGACACGGCGAACTACGGCTATGCGGTGATGAAAGTTGAGGTAAGGGAAAATAAGGATTAGGTACTATTTGGGGGAAAATAATCAAAGCAAGCGTCGATCAGACGTTAAGAAGACGCTAGGGACGCGTTATACTTGTCTGATATTGCCGGTAATAGTAGTTCTCCAATTCAGTACGACTTTAGTGACCAATGTTCGTCCCTTTTTTATTCCCTAGGCCACCGATGACGATGCGGGAAGCAACGGGGAGGTTCGCTACTCGCTCCTAAACGAACCGGCGCGCCTGTTTGCGATCGATTCACTCACCGGGCAGATCCGGCTACTAAACTCGCTCGCCACGTTCAAGGAGAAGGTGTTCGGGTTCGACGTCAAGGCAACCGATCGCGAAGGCGCCGATGACGGCAAGTCGACGATCGCCAACGTGTTCGTGTACGTGCTGCACGCGCACCAGGAGGTGTGCCTGATACTGGCCGGGCTGCCGGTCGACATCGAGAAGCAGCTCGGCATGATCTCGGCCAGTCTGAGCACGGCCACCGGGTACGACATCCGGATACGGGCACTCGAGACCAACGCCAAAGTGGACGACGCGTGAGTGTGCTGAAGCGTTGTGGAAGCGATGCTTCAATAAGAATAACCTCTTATATTTTTTCATTGTTTAGAACGAGCCTCTACCTGTACGCGATTGACCGTAAAACGAACGGGTTGGTGGAAATGACGGAGTTACAAAGGTAAGAAAGATCTCTCCATAAGGGAATGCACTCTTGTTTCACCAACGCTTTCAAATCCGCAGATCACTCTCCCGGTTGGATATGTCAAACCTGAAACCTAACCTGCCCATAATCGAGCTGACCGAGCTGGCGGTAAACTCCATCGAACCGCATTCGTTCGATGCCGCTGGCATGAAGGGCATCGAGCTGGCAACGGTCGTCATCGGTGGATTGATATTTGCCGGCGGTACCGCCACGGCTCTCTGCATTGCATGCGCACGCTACCGGCGGTAAGTAGCGGAACCATGTTCGGGCTGTGTTCATCACCACGTTGCACCTTTCCATAGCGTTCATTTTGCACAATTCATCAATTCATTCGTACATCCATTTTCACCAACAGCTACACACGATATTGATATGCTTTATTTTAGCAACAAACACATTCTTCCACACCGTCATGGTACTAATACATGGGGAGGTTTTTCTTTCGAACGGTGATAAGATGCTGAAATAATTAATCTACCTTCACCTGAATAATCAATCTTTCATTCGTACTCCATCCCGATGATAACCTTGACCGGAGAAGGTTAAAAAGAAGCATTGTAAATAGTGCCATCCCTCCTGCCTCCCCTCAACACCACTTATGATATGACGCATTATTTGCTAACAATTTACCCCTCCATTTCCCGCTCGTTAACTACCCTCCCCTACGAAACATTCCTCACGCAACAGCCTAATACCACTGCCGAACGGTGGTGGTGGCGGCGGTGGTGCCACCGGTGGTGGTGGCGGCAGCAGCAACACATCGGCCGAGGACATCCGTGGGGTCGTACGGGGGACGGTGTCGCGGATCGGGCTCGGTAGCAACAACCACAACAACAGCACGACCGGCAGCACGCGACCGATCACCGGCGCCGACATCCAGCCGGTCATCAATCGGTCCGATCTGAAGAGTTCCATCTTTCATCCGAACTTTCATCGCCAGTTCGTGACGAACATCAGCACCGAGGCGGTCCCGGAGCACAGCAACGAGGGAAACAATAGGTGAGCAGCCTTTTTCGAACCGCAAAGGGGGGTTTGGGTCAACTTTTCCTTGGCTAGGTGAAGAAAGTGTTAACACTTATTAGGATTTCATTGCTAGGTGAATTATTTAAAAAGATAAAAATATTTAATTATTTTATTTCTCTCACGAAGAGAGACAAAATTCGTTCACATTTGCAACAGCAATTGAAAAAAATCCTAAATAAAATATTAGAGAATGTATGGACTACTTTCCATAAATCCCTCCACCCGACTTATCGTTGCCAACGCTCCCAACTCTCCCTTTCCAGCGATAGCTACGAGGACTCGCTGAAGGACTCACTGACCTCCAACACGAGCCTATGACAATCGGGGAACCCTCCCGGGAGGACCTACTACACTGTACAGTTTAGACATAAGGGCGATCCGGCGGACGAGTAGACGGGCAGAAGGCAGAGTTGTACGATTGTTGATTCGTTTTTAAGCGTAGATTAAGTGCGACCCGTGTGTACCACCCCACCTGTGGAGGAGACTGTGTGTAAATAAACGAGTAAAATAATAACAATAAAAAAAAGCAAAGCAAGCGAACGCTTCATCACCTACACTTTTAACCCTGAACCCAGCAGCGTTTTCGTCATTCCAAACCCGAACCGTCTTATCATTTATTTGTACGTTAAAAACTCTTTGGCACCCTGCACGTTCATCTGCGCGCCCGGGCACGCGTCCAGCATGCGATCGTACCATCGTTTGACGTGTGCATATGGCTGCAGGTCAAACATTAACACGCACGCCGTTGTCACCGTCGCGAACAGGCTTATGTCAGCGATCGTCATGTTCGGGCCCGCCACAAACTCACTCCCGCCGAGGAAGGTGTTCAACAGTTCGACCGCACGCTCGAAAGCCGCCTGCTTTTTACCGTCCGGGGCGGCCCTGCCGAACACCTGCGGGTGGTAGAATTCCGTAAAGCGCGGATAGAACACGCACGCGTCGAAGAACAATCGCTGATTGACGGTGGCGCGTGCGGTGATATCACGCGGGTACAGGCTGTCCCCG
>JXWZ01002838.1:0-12010 GCA_000956215.1 Anopheles farauti No. 4 | reverse complement strand
TTTAGTTGAATGTTTTACTTGATCATATGTTTATCTAGCTTCTCTTCTTGCTTGGATTGTTCGTTTTCGTTTGTCTAATTGATGCTGAATCCTTACAATGCTGTTATTGCATTTGTTAAGGGAACTTCAATCGTTCGCGCTGTGATGCTAGTTTGTCTTTTGTTCACGTGGATCTCACTCTCAATTTTTTACACTATTTACACAATCACGCACGCACACATTCACGCACACATCGCAGGAGATTTTTTGCTTACGTTTTGCATAGCTCCTAATGTGGATTATCCTATACAGTTAAATAATATTGAGTACAGTTCGAAATAATGTACAGACTGCTTGGGCCGTTAGCTTGCACAGGCAACGAACGTAGCCAATGCACAGCGTTTCCCCTCATATTTATCGCTATCGCTTATCTTAGTTGTACAACTCGCGAGCAACGCTAAACAAGGAACTATTTATTCCGCTAAAATCTAGCCCTAACTAATTAGCCCTAGCTAAGCACATGCCGAAACCGTGTAGATCTCATCGTACGATGAACAATAAACGACGAAAACAAAAAAATCCTCGAAAATGGCAGGCAGAGATGATTGGCCAACGTTTGCTGAAGTTTTCGTTGTTTTATGATTTTATATCCTTGATAATTTCAATTTTCTATGTGTCTGTTTCGCGCTTAGGAACCACAATCCCGGGCTAGAGATCAGTAGCGCCAGTAAGCAAGATACCGCAATCTATAGACCCAGTGACGCAAAAAGTACAATTTTTACACTCATAAAATCTACATGGCCCTTAACTGCTAATCTAGAGACAAATAATAATTATGATAAAAAAAAAACAAACAAACAATCCTATCCGTCATTCGAGTCACTTATTTAATATCACATTACATTTAACTTTCTGTCCAAACAACGACTTGAACCTGGGCTCGAATCCGTTGGAGCTGTTCGAGACTGATTGTTACGCACGCAAAACACAAGTGTTAAAGGACGAAGATCGAATGGGAAAGGGTAGTCGCGGATCATTGTATTGGACATCATTCTGCTTCGAGATGGCCTGTTTGGGGTTCATTTACTGGCTCAAATTTATTGTAGCCTAGCAATCCGTTAGTGTCTTTTCTTGCATTAATTGTGAGTAGTGTACACGGTTTACGGCGATTGATTGCACAGCAACGAATATCTGTTTGTTATCTAATCTTATTCTGTTCCTACACAAGAAGGATGTTTCTTTTCGAGTGGAAGGCTTTGTCGTGTAAGGGAATAAATATGTACATCGAAGCATAATAGACAGACAGATAGTTAACAAACGGTGAAACGCGTTGGCGTATAATAAATTAGTTACTCAAAAATAAACTAATAAAATAATGAACTCTTAATAGCGCGTTTCCTCTCATCGTTTCCCGTTGCTATTTGCACGAGCTTGCGTATTATTTCCTCTAATCCTCACTTAGGCCTCTAGTCCTCACACGTGCACTGTCAGGACGTCCGATTCCGGCGTCATGGAGCCACCGACGATCGTCGGTACCACGTCTACGGACGTTGTTACCGGTAGGCTGGACGTCGTCCCGCTGGGCACGGGAACGCTAGCGCCCACCGGTGTCCCACTCGTCGTCACCCCAGTGCTCACGTTCGTCATCGACGTGGTTGAGGCTGTGTGATCGTTGATCGAACGTTTGCCAAAATCTTTGTGCTGACTGTCGATCGCACCGACGATGTTTTTCGTCATGATGTCCGCGTTTTGTGTTTTGTGCAGCAGTATGTGCGAGTTCCGGTTCGCTGCCTTTTGCTTGTCCGAATCCTTTTCGAACTCCGCCCCGTCTCCAGGCCCGGTGCAGGGCGGATAGAGCTGCTGCGATCGGTGGTGAACCGTGCTCGGGCCGGCAATCTGATTGATTTCCGGTGCCGGATTGAGGCTCAGTTCCATCGCACCGCGCAATGAGCTCGAGCTCGCCTTCAGAGGGTTCGCGTAGCGGCGAAAATTTTCCTCGTTTTGAAGGTTGTTCGACTTTTCCTCGTCCATGCCGCGAGACAGGTCGAGATGGGGCGATAGGTTGGTGCCGGAGCCGTTGTGCGAGTGTAGCTTCTGGCGCCAGAGCAGCGCGACGAACGCACCAAGACAGAGGGCGACGATCGCAATACCGAACCCGACGGCGATCAGATAGTTGGAACCGGCGTTGCCTTCGTTCACTAGGGCCGTTTCGACCTTTACCTCCAGGATAGAAGTAAGCGGTGCTGCCTCGACAAGATCCGTTTGAAAGGAGTCGTTCTGGATGCCTTGTTGACGAGAAAGGATTTCGGCCAGCAGCCGTACCGCTTCTGTTAGACTGGATGCACCACCGACTGGATCTGTTGGTGTTGACTGGTGGTGGAGAGACACATATTAGAGAAGTTAGATAAAGTTTGCATGCAGATGAAGAACCTAGCTCGATTACTTACCAGTGTCACTTCGATCGTATCGTTTGTGCCAGTCTTGAGATCACATAATACCACAATGAAGACGGACACGTCGAAGGAGGGATTTTTAATTAGCTTTTCGCCCAGCTGCAACCGGAGTAGATGGCACAGCCCGTCCACGGAGGTACCTCGGACGAGCCGATTCAACTCGAGCAGTATCGATACTCGTGCGCAAGCCGTACCGAGAGTTGCCTAGAGTGGAGGTAAGAAGAGGATGTTAGAATATTTGTTACAATATGCGTGTGTGTGATATGTATGTATGAGCTATTATTATTACCTGATTAGGCCAACAATCGGTCGGAGCCGGAATCTTTGGTGGCGCTACACGCCTCGATGGTTCGAATGCCCGGCAATCTCCACGCGGTCGGCACGGTGGCGTCAGACAGGATTCTTGCGACGTCGGCACGCACACCTGATGACTTTCGCATGCCGACGACCCGGCACCACTGGATTGGCTGCGATTGAGACAGTTGCTCAACCCGCACCATAGGTTCGAGCAGCGTGCCTTGCCATTAACGCAGATGCACGAATTGCAGTTGCTTTCATCCGGTGCTCCAGGGACGGCGGCATCCATGGAGTTGGATTTACTGAGCGCATCGTTCCCAACCAGTGGATCGTACGGTGAGTTGGTGGTTGTGTTGGAGCATACCGACGAAGGATCGGAGAGAACTGCAAGAGAAAAGTCATTGCGATGGTTAGAATAAGAAATACAACAGATGATGATATTCCAAATACTTACGAATCTCACACCGCACACCGCGTCGCCCAACCGGACAGATGCAGGTGAATCCTCCGATGCCATCCTTGCACGTAGCTCCACCCAAACATGGTTGCGGAGAGCACTCGTTCACGTTGATGCGACAGTCCGGACCGGAGAATCCCTTCGCGCACAGACACCGGAACCAGCCTGGACCGGACTCACACGTGCCGCCATTGTGACACGGTTGGCCCTGGCACTGGTCAAGTGGTTCGCTGCAGAACGGACCACCCCAGCCGAGCGCACATCGACAGTGGGGCGCTCCACCAAACTGCGACGGTATGCAGGAGCCACCGTTCTGACACTGTCCTGGCTGACACTGGACCGCACGCTCCGTACATGTTTTCCCCGTCCAACCCAGTTGACATTCGCACGAGAAATCACCCTCACCGTCGATGCAGATACCGTTGTTGGTGCACGGATTCGACGTACATTCATTCACATCTGGACGGGGATGGATAAAGTGGTGGTCGTTAGTGGGAGAAGTTCCATATTCATACGCCAATGCGATAATACTTACTATGCTGACAGAACGGTCCTGTGAATCCGGTCTGACAGTGGCAGCTCGGACCCATAGGACCCGTCTCACACTTGCCCCGCCCGCTGCACGGTATCACGATCTGTCCCGGGGCAACGGTATCGTTACTGGACGGCATCGTGCAGCCTCCTTCTGTCGAAAGAAAAGAGCAACACAAAAACGAATGATCAAAATAATGTAAAAACATGTTTATTATAGCGCGCGACAGACAGAAGCATTTAATTCACATCTTCATTAGTGCTGGCCGCCATGTTGCTGGGGGGCTAATCTTTCATATTTGTGTGTTTCTCTCTTTCCCCGCTGGGAAGCTAGCTGGCATCGAGAGTAATGAGGGTAATAAATAGTGCGAATGGCTGCGCATAGATTCTGCACAATGTGCAGAATGAACAAAAACGCACGCTGCATCTGCGGGCGAGCGATCTGGCGCGGTAGCCATTTTAATTGCTTAATCAGTGTTTCGCATTGCATTTATCTCGCTTCCTTTCCTTCGCACCCTTTTTCCCACAGAGTCAGATGTTTATCTATCAATTCTGATACGTTTTTTTGTTGTAGTTGCAGTAGATAAATTGTCGTTAATTGTTATGGGTTTTTGTTCTGTTTCACTTTATGTTTTTATGTATCCACCTCAATGTCGGTGCTGTTGTTTTTGTGACCGAAAACAGATAATGCAGATCTTTCACTATGCGCGCGGTGGCATCGGCATCTTAATCGAGACTAATGCGCAAGAGGTATCGCGTGTTATCGGGCGTACGGGATTCGGTTATCATCCTAGCCGCTAACGAATTGTGGCTCGTTTGTGCGATGTGTCTTTCTGTGTTTTTATGTTTTGTTTCCCTAGTAACATTAACATTCTTCTCACTGTTGTTGTACATGCCTGAGTTGGCGTATTGTTTACACGTACAATTTTCTTTTTTTTCTCTCTTTCTCTCTTTCTGTTATTTTCTTCTTCGTTTTCTTCTTCGACCATTCGAACACCTCAGAACTATGGTTACCAGATCCGCTAAATTCCACCGAACTACGGAGCTGAGGCAAGGAAAACCCTTTCGGCCTCATTTGGGATCGAGCGGTTACACATTGTCTTTCGTCTACCACAACATCCACCGTAAACATCGTTAAACGAGGTAAAAGAGATGCTTGAGTTTTCAATTTACATTAATAAATGGGTGTCTTCTCACCGAACCAAGCAGAACCAAGTAGCTAAAGATGTTCCTAAAGCTAAAGCAGTAGCTATAGTCATCGTTTTTGGGTAATTTTCTTCTCGACTCCCAATGCATCTGTATAAATTCCCCGGTAAGGGCGCAACGTGAAGGACCACAGTGTACCCTTTTTCGGTGTGGAAAGTGCTTTGTGCAATTGTCGGGTTTCGGGCGCAACGAGGAAATGAAACGCGCTTGAAAATGGCTTAAAAGTGAATGATCAAATAGAAATTACCAGCATAAGATATGGGTAAAAAACGATGATTGTTATGGGAGCCATAGAAAGCAAGTTGGTCAGCAACATTGTATCCAAAGCATCCAATCGGGTTTCCTTTATCTTTCACCAGAAGACAGCCGACGAGGGGTGGATGTATGCAATAAGCTATGACAAATATTGGCCGTAATCATTCATTTATCTTCATCTGCAGCGTAAGAGAGGCAACCAACCTCTCTTCGGATTGGTCCCACCGGAAAAGTTAACGTACGTGCACAACAAGTAAATCGCGTTGGTTCCAGTGCCTGGCGTTTATGGCATAAATGGGAGATTGTGCTTCCTTTCATTTGGACTCGATCATTTGGTCATTTGTGTGCCGTTCATAGAAAGGGAACCGAGGGGTGCGTTTTGGAAGGAATAAATAAGTTGTAAACAATTTATCAAAAATTAAGAAAAAAAGCCCGACTTGTTACACTGTAGTTGGCTCTTTGCTTTGCTTCATCTCTCTGTACACACGGTCCGAGATCCAACGTAAACCTTCTCTTCCATCACCCGGTCGGGCCCGATATACGTTTGAAGAAAAATGTATTTTTTTCGCCCTTCGCTCTGTTGTCCGTTCGGTGTTCTCGTTCTTTCGCACCTTTGAAGTAGCATTGCTGAGTTGATGCCTTTCTCAGAGGTAGTCCTCGATAACATAACACAACAATGGAACAAAAAATAGACACATTTTTTCTTCTCGCAAGATATTTGTGTGGCTGTGTCTTAACGCCGCCGGAGAGAACTCGCGAGAAGAGAAAAAGTTCCATTAATTATACAAATATCGGCCGTACCTTCCAACATGCGATGAGCTTAACGATTGTGTATCCGAAAGAGAGACAGCGAGTGCAAAATAAACGGAACAGAGAGATGGCGTGGGGTGAAAAAATAGCTTCACAGTCAAAAACGACAACAGCATCCACGAGCACCATTATGGTTCATCGCTCATAAAGCATAATGCGGTGGAGCAATGGATAGCAAAAGCGGAGTGAGCGAGATCGCACGAGATGGGAAGGAAAGCTCAATCATATTGTCATTATTTTACAATCCTTTCGAACTCTTCCTAACGCGCTGGAACCTGTAGCGCACCGCCTCTGTGGGAGTGAAGATGGTGGAAGCGCGGGCTGGTTATTCTAAATTTGGATCAGCTTTGTATTAATTACCGAGGCATTTAGGAACCTAATTATTCATCACATGCCACCGACGAGATAGAGGGAGAAATAGCGAGAGAGATGGATAAAGAGAGAGAGAGAGAGAGAGAGAGGGAGAGAAATAGTGAGCAACCGAGGTGATCATTAGTCATCAAACGTGGTCTCTCCCTGCGGCGACTCCTTCCGTAAACCATTTGTTAGACTAGTTAGCGATAAGTGATCACGTACGATCGCCTACAGGAATTTTGGTATGTTTTACACACGTTGCTTACGGTGAAGCTACACAACGCGAGATCATTAATGGTTGATGGGTGAATGGGTGTGATGTGACCTAGCCCGACTTACGTTGGTCTTAATCTGGTCGAGGTAGGGCAATACGCAAACGATTCGTGGACTCAAAAAAGCCCCAGAAAACACATGAATGCACAGCTGATCCTTCCAGCAAATCTGTCACCTACTAAGTGTCCGTTTTAGATCGAATCAGTGCACGATCAGCGTTCGGTAAGGGCTGCATTGTGTTACACCGTCATGGTATGTGGGAATTTTCTGCATCATTACGCGAATGGTACGATCGCACGGTACGTCAGGATCAAAGGAGAATTAGTCCAATAAAACCACTCCTTCTGCTTGATAATCCACCCTATTTAGAATCTATTTCGGCCCGATTGCAAGATGCATTCGATCGTGCGACCCATCCCGTGCCCCATTTGCCATCTAATTACGAAAAACTACGACAACTGGAGGCGTTTCACAGAACGCGAAGAGAAATTTGCCTATTCAACGGCGTCCGCATACAGGACACTCGCCATGTGTCCTTTCCGAAGGGCGGTAAGCGAAGTAAGGAAATAAAGCACGGACCGAAATCAAAAGATCACCGGTGCCGGCAACATATTTGCAACGAGCGGTTGCCCACGGTGGGAAAGGCAATGCGGACCGGCAAATCAAAACGTTCTCATTTAACTGACAATCACCGAAAGGGCTCGCTCGACTGTCACCGAGCCGATCGCTGTGTGTTTGTAGCAGCGGATCTTCGGAGAATGACCGGGAAGTTAATTATGTGTAAAGAAGCACCAGGGGACATAAAGCGAGCGCGCGCGCAATCTCAAATGTTGTCGCGACAACCACACGCCAACATTCCTGCATTTGAAACATCATCGAACGATGGTCCAAAGGGGACATAAGGTGATCAAGCCGTTATAATGAATATTGAAATAAGTATATATAACGCTCTTGATTTAATATTAAACTATATCGTTTAAATACTTGCCTTTATTCGATGTAAAACGTTATAACTATATTTGAAAAAATCTATATAATTATATTAAGTTTTGTGTTATAATTTTTAATAAATATAAATACAATTTGAATTGATTTGAATATAAATACAATAAGGTATATTGAAAATAGAATTAATATAATTCTTTTCATTGCCGTACATAACAATTTGTACAACAAGAAAGCAATACCAACATGGCCCGAGTTAGCCAACTGTGCAACGTTTCGATCTCACGGCTCACACTCGGGCGAGCTTTATGCCTTTGTCAGTGCGTCTTCCGACACATCACGTCCGTGCATCCGGTGCATTCGCAAACGGTGCTGCTGTTGCAATTTCGCTCAGCGGTAACGAGGCGGCTTGGTGTTGGCGCAAACGTGAACATTTCTCAAGCCAAACGCTCGCACCGCCCCTTTCATCTCATTACCCCATGGCGGGGCTGGGCCCGGGAGGCGAGGCGATTTACCGGCAAATTTATTTATTATTTCAATTCAATTTATATAAATTTCATATTTACATCCCATTTCGCGCGGGCAGCATGTTCCTGCGGGCGGAAAACGCAGCAATAATGAGGCGCGGCGCATAATTGCGGCATTGAAGTGCTTGTAGCAGTTCCAATCGTACCATCGCACCGGGGCGAATCCCACACGCCTGTGACTCATGCGCGATTGCACGAGCCGTTTTCGCGGGGTCCACGCGAAGCAATCGTGGGATGGGATGCTACCGTTTGCCGTGTACAAGTAAGTCCGCCAGCAAACCCGCCGCCGGGATCGAATGGGTTGGATGCTTCCGGGGTGGCTCACTCCACTCCCCATTCCCGCGCATTGACTCAATTACTTGGTGAGAACATAAGTAGTGATTAATAGATGCGCCCGGCAGTAACAGAAATGTCTCCGCGTTTCGTGTCTAGTGCACCTAATCGGAGTCTTTTGCCAATGAATCGTGTCTATGTTTGTGTCTGTGAGTGTGCTTGTGTGCGTGTGTGTGTGTGTGTGGGCTAGTAATTGGGAAGCACGTCTTACCGGTGGGTTTTGTCTGAAATTCAAATCAAATTTCCCACGTTTCGAGGGGCGAATTATAAATTACCCAACGACGCATTGGTACCCCTCCAAAACGCAAACTCCGCATTTCACTCTTCTCTTTGCCTAATCCAATTAACGTCCGCGCGGAAGGAAGCTCTCCGCCGGCTAAGGCAATTAAATTGATACCAAAGCAGCGAGAACGGAAGCGCCTTCGTGCGGAAAGGTGTGGACAGCAGTGGAACCAAAAAGCGACGCGGGCCCAATCATACGGCCATCCCTGCTGCCTTGTACGGCATCGGCTGACCCCTCTCGGATCGGTGGTGCGCGCACCAGGTGTCAATCAAAATTCTTTCACTCCACTAAAAATCGTCAATTTACGCGCGCTAGCCGGGTAGGTTCGAACTACTCCTCCACACTGATGTGGGCCGTACACGCCGTTGCATAGGTTGCACCCCCACCGCAAAGCGGGTGCCGAAACAAAGACCCGGTTTGGGGTTGGTCGCCGATACTTTCCCAAATAAATAATTCAACATTTCCATCCAAGGAGTCAATTATTCTTCCGCGTGTCTTAGCATTTAAGCGTGGTTCAAGGAGCACCAGCCTGGAGTCTCTCTTTCTCTATGTGTCTTTTCATTCCTCTTCTTCTTTTGTGACCAGTGAGCGCTCGAAAGATCGCATACGAATCTTAGGTTCCCTTACCGTCCCACCCTTTTTCCACCGTAACGCACGAACGCACGGAATCGCACTGCACAAACAAAGACGCAAGCTTGTAAAGCACTCGCCTCGGGTGCGGGAGGGTGGCACAATTTTCGGCTAGATTTTTTCCCACCGGCCACCGGCCACGCTAACGAACGCCGCCGTTCCAGTTTTGGGCGTGAGGTTCCTATGACGGAACCGACGGATCGGCCGCAAATTGGCAGTTTTGACATACAGCTTAATGTTATACAATCTGTACGTGCGCGATCGGACTCGCTCGGTTCTAATCGGACCGTGCGGGTGGCGGCGACGGCCCCGTGCGAGAGTGTGAAGCGTGTGCTGTGCGCAAGACAAAAGAGCAATCATTATTTTAAGCCTCCTATACCAGATTCAGATGGTTGGGCGAACGCGCAAGAAGCGCGATAAATCCAACCGTTCTGACGTTCTTTGCCCGGGTTTGTCTAGCTCGATCACCGGGAGTTCGATTTCACAGCATCGATCGATCGGGCGAGGGTAGAGCGCAAACTTTGCCATGGGATCCTGGTGAAAGGAACCAATATGGGTGCATGGGATGATGACCGTGCATGAACACGACGAATACGTTCGCTTATGTGCGATGTAGAACGATATGGAGCTGGACAGATGAACAACTGTTAACAAACTTGTTAATTTAAATCGAGTGATCGTCGTTACCGCAATCGTTTCGTGGCCCGTGGACATGACTTTTCCTCTCTGCTGTGCTGGACGCTTTCACGCGAGGGCAAGGTGCACCGGTCGCGGATTGCAGTGGGATTGCCTTTCAAACTCACCCCACAGGTGATGATGTATATCTGGATCAACAACGGGGGTACATGAACGGCAATTTGTTAGCGACCGATCCCTCTACTACCCCGTTTGCAATGATTCCCGGGGCACGATCAACAATGACAATCATATCTCGAAATAAACATGTTAACGGACATTTCTCCCTTCGCACGCGAAGCACGACTCCATTGAAGGGAAAGAGAGACAGACAGAGAGAGAGAGAGAGAGAGAGAGAGAGATAGAAGGAAAGAGGGAGAGAGGGAGAGAGAGAGGGAGAGAGAGATAGAAAGGGTGTTTGCGTCCGTTGGCATTTTGAGCCATCAACATCCGTGAGTGTGTTTCAACTTCCTGCCCTTGGCATAGGTTCAGCAGGCGCACACTGGACGAAAGGTGTTGGCTATGGTGCTATGTGGCGCGCGCGCTAGACCACCTCAAGAAATGAGCGATCGTGCCAATTCTAGGCCCGAACTCGGGATGGTGTGTAATAAATATGTTCCACTCCAGAGTCCCGGGTCGTCCCGAGTGTCGCTGACTCCCCTGCTGCGCGCTGAAAACTGCACCGGTTCATCGTGACCGTCAATCTCGCGGCGGTTTTACGGCTTCAACTCTCTTTCCAATCGATTATGCAGACGTACATTGCGCACCTATCACTGTCTGGTGTGGTGCTCTTCTGGTCTGTCATCGTAGTAGGAGCTCGAACGCTCTGGATGGATAATTAACCGCCTCGGTTAAGAACCCGCGGACATTAGTCATGGCTGCAGTGGTAGCTGCTGACAAGACAAACGATCCTATATCTGTCAGGATCAGTCTGATGTGATGGAATCACTCGGCCAAATGCATTCCCGTGACATATCCTGTCGAGCACACTACAAACGGAGTTTTTTTTTCTGTGAGTCAATGAAGTTACGTTAGGAAAAAGTTGTAGACTTTCCAATCCCGTGAGGAAGATATCATGCTAATTTATAGCCATTCGATGGGCCAACCGATCCGGCACGTTGTGTGCAGGAAATAGTTTTCCTGTGTACGTAAATTCCCAGCCAAACTGTGGTGGAAGGCAGAAAATAAATTGCATTTGACAGATTTTCCCATCATGCTGAAGTCACAAAAAAAAAATAAAATAAAAAACACAGCAGTAAGAGCAACATGAAAAGAGAACAAACACGAACTAAAAATTGATGATAAACTCGTACGCTCGATTTCTCCGCTTGAAAGCGATCGACACCAACTCATCGGTGGGTTAGCACCACCCGGTACAGTCACCCGTCACTTTACCCCTCGCGGAGGCACCGGATCACACGGGACCACACCGGACAAACTCAATTTTGCGAGGTGAACTGGGCTCGCGTACTCTGGCGCTCCAAGGCAGACGCCAAAACGATCGCCACCGAAACGGACCGGAATCGACGCAGATCCCACCGTGCAGATAGTCTGGACCAGGGCCGGACAAGCAACGATCGTTGACGCTGCTGATGGTGGGCAATAAAATACACCAAATATGGTGCTGGCTGTAAATTATCCAAATGCCTCTTCAGCTGTCTCGTTCTCACTCATTCGCTTCATTCAAAGGATCTTCTTTCGCGTTTCAACACCTCGGGATGCGCCGATGCCTACAGATAGCGGGTGATAGTGTGAGGAGGGGGGACTCATCGAAACCATCCAACAACACATAGCATCGCGACGGAAAATGGCACGGTGCCTCGATCGGTGCAAGCGCGTTGAAATATTATAATGAATTATTGTATTATTATTATAATTATGTGTTAAGGTGGACGTTGTTTGTGCTATTTGGGACCGCGGATTACTACGACGCGACTCTTCCGTTATCTTACGCGCCGATATCATGCACACAGATACACGGTCGCACATACCCACCTTAGGG
>JXWZ01002837.1:0-11223 GCA_000956215.1 Anopheles farauti No. 4 | reverse complement strand
GGGGCGCGGTTGACGATGCAAACGCTCCGGCGAACGGAGGATCGCCGATTTGCCCTTTTTTCTTCCAACGCTCCACGGTGTGTGTTTGTTTCGCTATCTATCTCATTCCATTGCTTTCTTCGCCGTCGCTAGCATTGATCATAGCGGCACGGCCGGTTGGAATCCGCCACCGGGTCGAGTCGCTTCGTTGGTGGGCTTTTCACCGTCGGCTGAGAGAGGCTGCATGGTGGAGCCGGGTGACGGGTGCCTGCCAAAAATTAAGCCACCGACTTCCAGTCCGATTAAACTTACACGCACATAACCGTAAGCTAATCAGTGGGACGATCCATCAAATTGATTAGCGTGCGTGGTTCGGGGTATCATTAGTCCACGTGCCTATGCAAATGTTGGCGTGGAAGTTACGCGGTGGACAACGGTTTTCACTGATGAACGCCAACCAACATCTTCTGGAACATTCCAAACGAGGAATTAATCTAATAAATGAGAGAAAGAATCCGAGAGTTGCTCAAAAATAGAAGGCGCCTTAGTTCACCTGTGCGTGGCGATCTGTCAAAATATCCGTCAGTAAATCCATCAAACCCTCGTGCATCCATGCCGACCCCGGGATGGGTTAATCTAATTCTCGACCCCGGCAATGAAGTGATCAGAAGTTGTTCTCTTCCCCACCCGCGGAGTGGTGCCGGCAGTCTGCCTTTCATGATCGGACGTGAGTCATCGAGTGGGCAGACGGGAAAGCTAAGCTAAGCAGCGCACGGCCCGGCCCGACGAAGAAGGTGAATCAAGACATCGAATAACAGAAAAAGGTTGGGATAAAGATGTCCGGAGCGCTTCGGACACGACCTTGGCGTGCGGGGTGTGCGGGGAGAAGTGGAGACCAGAGCAGATCTGATGTCGCTCGCACCGACAGGGACAGTTCTCGAGTGGTCATCAACGCGCCGGTTGATTATACGCTTTAATCTGTCCGCTGTACATCGCGGAGTACAATATCATTACATGATGGGTGCGCCGTAACTAGGCTCTGGTTTCTTGGCGTATTCACTCCAGTGTCTGCGGGAACGAACCAGATGTGGCGATCCAAATTTCCTTCCCCGGTGATCGAGCAGATCGGCCGATCTCGTCGTATTTTTTTCTGTTTTTTTTTCGCCAGCCAACTTCATCCTCACATCCTCGACGGTGGAATGAGAAACAGAAGGAACACCCCAGACGAGACCTCCATCGTTGCGCACGGTGGTCGATGGGTTTCCGTACCCTCCCAAACCGCTCACCACACCTTTATCGCTTCCCCTTCCCCTCCCTCTGCCCCCACTACCGGGACCGGCTTCGCTACCGGCCCCCGGGTCGGTTGCGCGCCTCCGACTTAATAAATATATGTTTTTCTTTATTGAAAACTATTCATGGGGGCATTAAAATGATTACTATATTCATTTGAATTTTAAGATGTCTTCATTAGGTTTCGGTTTTCCGTCGTGTGCGATCCGCCGGTACGAGAGCACCGTGGACGCAAGGGAGATGTAGGGATAAGGAATGCAAAAAAAAAATGAAAAACACACGAAAAATAAAACGACCATTTCGTGGATGCGAGATCTGCGAGGAAGACGATGGAGACGTGCGGTTGTGATAAATAATCAGCCGAACGAGAGAGGATCGTTGGGCGGCACAAGGGTGAGGGGAAGAGAGAGGGGGGGGAGGGGGGAATGAGTCCCGGAAAGATTTGTTGATCGTCGTGTCTGTGTCTGATTCCGGGAGGATCATCGGGTTTTTTTTTGTGTGCGCGTTTTACCCGGAGAAGAGAGATAAGAGAAATCTGTTAAGTATTTATTTTTGTTATTACAATTTTGAGTTTAAGCATTAAGATTTTTTTTTTGAGTTTATGAGCAATATTTTATGGAGGAGTCCAAGAGAAGATCAAGTGCACTGATTGTTGCATAACAAAGATTGACGATCGTCTGGTGGGTAACTGTTACTCCGAGCAGTCACTGCACACGAAGGAACGGTTCAGTTCCATTTGTCACTTTGATGTACTACTGTCGGATAATTTAGCTGTTGCTTCTTGGAACGGTGCTCCTCCAGCCAACCAACGAACCGCGTTCCGAACGACGGCATATCAGTCATGCACAACCGATGACAAGGGCGACGACGGTGATGCGTATGCAAATAAAGAAACACGCAAAAATCTTCGCATCCGCTGGTTCGCCCATGCCCGTACCGATCCTCCCAAGCGGCACTGCATAATGAACCGACTCGTACGGATCGCGAAAAGAAAGCGGCAAGACGGGGAAGACCTCGCCGCGTAACCAGCCGAGGCCGAAAAAGCGCGCGCGAATGTTGAACTCGCCGTCATACATAAATCACATAAATGGTGTACGGTTCACATTAGAGCGCTGAACATTATAGCATTACGGGACCGGAATGAATGCCGTGAACATGCTTAATTGGGCCCCCCGTGTTGGATTATGTGTGAGGTCTTTCTCTCTGCCCGCGCTGGAAGACTCCGTCCGGAACCGGCCTCCGGTTTGTGGTGGAAGCGAAGGAAAATCCAACGAAGGCCGTTTTCCTGTTCGGCCCTCGGGAGCTGGGCGATCATTTGGAACGAAGACCGGAACACATGGGGACTGTAGTTTGGGGGTTTGTTTCGTGCAGAATTTCTACAATAAGTCGCACAATGGACATCCTATTATATTTGGGAGTATTATGCAAAATATTTCATGATAATATATTATCATACGGTTATTCTTAAATAGAAGAACTATTGACGAATTTAGTAAAATTTCTAATTCGACCCACATCTCACTCCCTGTCGACAAATTTCGGTCCATGACTGTATTTCCTCGGAAAGTCGACGCTTTAACCGAACCAGGATCGCATAAAAATCACACACACTCGCCCCTTGTCTCGCCCTGGTCCCGGGGAGGCATTAATCTCCCAAGCCGAATGTTATGCTTCTATGATAACATATGTGGAGCATCGCTACTGCCGGCCCTGCAGGCAGGCACGCTGACGCTGGCTGATGGTTGATCGAACCCGGCTATCGTGCGCGGCCGTCGTGGATCCTCGCATGTGGTCGGACCTTCCGGGGGCCACCCGAAAATGCTCGAAAATGAAGATATTACTGTTTGATCCAAAAATCATGAGGGTTGCCTTGGGGCGAGAGATTTTTGTTATTTGTTTTTGGGAGTTATCTCTTTTGCCTTTTGTTTAGCGTTTTTGTTTTGCTGGCGTTTTGATTTGTTGAGATTTTTAGGCAGGAGTTGGGAAAAATATGATTTTTTTCTCGCTAATTTAAATTTTTGTATCAATTTTTTTAAAAATAAAAATAATAGTTAACGCATTATCAAATTCATAAATATTTTAATTAAATTATAAAATTTGACAACAGTCGACAGTTCATCTAAACGTGTTAAATTGAAAACGTGTATTTAAAACAGATTCCCTCACATGTTCGCATGTTTTGATACGAAATACGTCCAACAACATCGCTATCGTTTTCAAACATTTGTTTGCCAACTTTGCATTCACCCTTCCACCATTTCTGCTTCCATTTCTTCCCCACGAGTCCGCTCAATCACAGCGCAGACCCGTCGTCTTGGGAGGTATGCATCCGTCAAGCTTGGATTCGTTTTCGTGTGTATTTTGTTGTACTTCTTCAAACCCCAGAGACGTACGTCATTCATATGCCTGCAAACCGGGCGTGCGGGTCGCGGTGATGGCGGTGGCGGTGGAACTGTTTGTAAAATAAATCAATTAAGCCATCGATCGAAATCGAGCCGATCATCTCGGCAGCATCGGGCACCTTTCGCAGGCCGCATCGACGAACCGCGACGGGGCCGTAAATAAATATCGATTCGCCCGCCCGCTGGACGGCGTATCGGTAGGAATCGCGATCGCGAAGTTTACCCGTGGGGCACTGGTGCAGTCGATAACCGCGCGTGCATCGGTGCATCGGCGGTGCATCGGTGCACGGGACCGGCCGATGATGAGGTTTGACTGTTGATCAATGACTGTTGAGCTTCAAGCGTTCGAGGAACTGTGGAAGCATTTTTCGAGAATCGTTTACAGAGGATCGGATTTTTTACAGGGGAATTTTACCCAAATATTTTGGGCGTTGAACACATATGTGTTGCGGCGGGATCTTTCCTTCCCCGTGAAAAGATCACCACCGCCTTAGCGCACAAAATTGAGCATGTGTAGAAATGCTTTTGCGTTCGTCCGTTTTCTTCTCGTGCAGCTGCTTCGCCGGACGGGTTCGAGATTCATTTGTTTGCTCGTGCTTCTCCTCTTCGTTCCGTGTCGTTTCGTGGCGTTTCATCGGCCGTCGGTTGGGTTGTTTTCTTCCGCCCGCCTTGATTGATGTTTGGAGCCAAACTTTAATGTCTTAATTAGTTCGGGGAGATCGCTGTACGCCCTGACGTTACCGGGCCAAATCGAGCACGATCGGACGGGCAACGCATTGCCCGGCAGTGATCGTTTCTTCTCGGAAAGTCGCAAACATTATTTGCAATTTTGTAATGGATGCCTCGAACAATTCCTGCACCAGGGTGGAAAGGCGCTGCAATCGATGGTAATGCGTCGAATGAAATGTCATCGTCGACGAGACTCGCATCATGTGCGTCCAAGTCCAATGACCCGATCCTTCGGCTCGGCGCTGGTGTGCGCATATCGTTTGTGCTAATTCATTCATCCACCATTAGATGATTTATGAACCGTAGCCACGAAGCCATGCCGGGGACAGTAACGACACACATATACACACAAAAAAAGGCTCCAAATCCCGTGCAACAAACTGTCGTGTGGCCACGGCTATTGATTGAAGGTGTGCGGAAATGGGAATAGCTTAAGGAAATAAAACCAGACACTGGAGAAGAATTATTTATGACTCTTTCGTCGCCACACACACACACACACACACAAACGCATACGCGGGCGCGCTCGCTCGTAGCGATCACCGTTTGATCGTCGTATATCACCGAGCGTACGTCATCGCAGGAACAATGGGTCGTTTTTGGGCGAGGAATCCGCATTTCGGATGAGGTAATTGTGCGAATGGTTCGTTTTTATTCTTCTCTGTTGTCAGCATATTCACGAATGATGAATGGTTTTCGTTATCTCATTTTTTTTGCGCAAGCCGCAAGGGTTAATTCAATGCTAATTCAAGGTTGCTGCTAAATGATGCGGCGAACGCGAAAGGATGGAATTTAATTAGAGACCATCAGCCCATTAATGTCTCAATCTTTATAATAATGGTTTTTGCTCATTTGTAATGCTTCTTGGAGGATTCAGGATTTTAATGGGAGTTCTATGGTTTGTAATGGATTCCCGTGTAGCGTGAATCAGTGGAAAACCTCAAGAATATGCCGTTAATTAGAAATCGTCATGGTGCAGTTTTTATAGCTCATAACTCAATCAACTTGGTGAATCCTTTACTTTAACCTCTCGCTGACGCCGTTCTTCGAAAAGAACTTTTTTTTTCAATCGACTCGGATAGCATTTAAACGAATAGAATGTAATGAAATCACCAAATGAGCCGTTAAACATCGATGCTCGCCACCATCATCGTAGGTCTGCGCCGGGGGTTTTGACTGCATCGTGTCTATTACAAGTTTCGCAGACGGCCATTGCGCAAAATGGTCGTAAAAATTCCATATCCGCTTCGTTGACCCGCATCGGTGACACTGCACGAAGGAGTGGCGCTTTATTCGTTCATAAAAC
This sequence comes from Anopheles farauti No. 4, assembly GCA_000956215.1. NCBI lineage: Eukaryota > Metazoa > Arthropoda > Insecta > Diptera > Culicidae > Anopheles > Anopheles farauti No. 4. The sequence continues at coordinate 5,517 of JXWZ01002837.1, read as the reverse complement.
TGCACCATGAATCATGTGCGCTTTTAAAAGTGGCTTAAGAATTCAATTACAATGATTGTTATTGCAAAATTTCTATACAAATAATATTCATTTATTAAGCAGTATTTGTTACTTAATACTTACTTCATTTTTTTTTGTATTTTCTGAGCAATCTTGATCTCAAAAACATGAATACCTTTAGGGATTTATAATCTTGCCAGTATAATATGTAATAATCAAAGGATATAGAATATAATTAACCAAAACGAATGCTTTAAATACTAGTATTATATTTCCCCAAAAACGTTTGGTTAATAATTTTTAAATAATAAATACCTTATCCTCTGTTGAAATGCCAGCAAAAACAAAATCACCGCTCATGTGGCGAGCTTTTAGCTAATTTCGCCCCAAAACCGATAGGATCCTTTTGCATCATTATTAAACCCCTGTCAACCCAAAAATCTCGGACAGAACAGACGAAAGCGGCCCTAAACTGGCATCATTACTCGATAACCTCAAACTAACCACGTAAGCATACGCTCTCTCTCTCTCTCTCTCTCTCCCGAACCATCCTGAATGGCTGGAGGCCCCTTTCATAAAAATTGCCCGCGGTAAAAACCCCAGCAGGCCGGTGACCAAGCCGTGTGTGGCCACTTCACCCGACCAGCCGCACCAGATTTAGCTCTCAATTATCGATAAACAGAGAGTAGCAGATTGCCGTTAATTTTACCCACGCCAGCCCGTGATGTTGTGGGATCAAAAACAAACACTTCCGGGCTTACGCCACCAGCCACCCCTGGTTGGAAGGATGAAGAGTAAAAATTTAATAAAAGTAAGCTACGCTACTCCGCTTTTCTTTCACGGGGTTTTCAACTCAAGCGGGGTGCAAAGTGGCTGACGATGATGATTACCCTCGCGGACGGGCGGGATGGATGCAAGGAACGGGGGAAGCGTTAGATCTACCAGCCACTAGACTAGACCGCTGCACGCTGCGAAGGGCAAACAGCCCTAATTTTTCACTCGATCCGAGCTAGGCACTGTGAGATGGGTTTTTCCCTTCGGTTGCCATAGGACAGGGGGTTTGCTGTGCGAGAAAATTGAAAATCATTGCCGTTTACCACGCACCCTACTACACCGTCGGGCTGTCAACGGGCCTGTGCGGTGGCAGGGAGGAAAAGCTGGGTGTCGAAACGATTTCATGCTTTTTCTTTTCACACCGCTCACGGCGCTGGAATGCTACAAAGGTCGGGATGGGTCGGACAACTTTTCTCCCCCGCTTGGTTGGTGAGTGTGAAAACATTATGTTGGGAAAGATAAACTCACACCGGGGGAGAAGGGACGGCACGGGGCGCTGAAGGGAGCAATCGGAAGCAATCGTCCATTAAATGGAATCGGGTACGGTTCGAGGGGATATCCTTTCCGAACGGCAGCCGGAGTGCCAACGAAATGATAGGTCGGAAAAACTTCGAAGGAGTGCCGGTATCGATTCACTGCCCGGGCACGAGAAGTTCATGAATTCGATATTATATGACCGACCGCCTTTCCACTCTCTCCCTCTCACCAGTTTTCCGGATGGAATGCTGCCTGGAGGTGGTTCGGTAGTGGTGCAATTTCGCTTTCGAAGCAGATAAAGGAATGGAAGAAATTGCCCGGGTGTTTCTTTCCGTTTCCGAAGTGGATTGGACACGATTAGCCTTATCGGTGGCAGCAGATCCACTCCGGTCGTAAAGTAATCGAGCTAAATGAGAGTATGTGCTGCGGGAGTGGATTATTCAATTAAACGCTATCGGTTTGTCGAACGAGCGAACCATATGGTTCAGATAAAGGACCATTAAGGATGCCTTTTTAACCCTTTGCTGATCGGCGAACCGTGCCGTTGTGCCGCTGTTATCATAATTAAATGACCCAACTTTGTCCTGGTTTTCGGGGATCGAAGCCCACCAAACCTCATTAACATCGGTTCGGAGTTGGGAGAAGCGCTAGAGCCAGTTGATTCGTCCACTCTCTAATCGGTTTCGTGTGCAGGCGTGAAAACGATAAATAAATTTACATTAAAATTACGTCCTTTTGTGGTGTGGAAAAGGTCACTAATTGCTATTGCGTAGTGTCCACGCCTTTCGGGCTGACATTGATGAAACAGTAGAATGATTTAATGGCAAATGTTGTACATTTAGAGCTAGATATGTAACGAACGGCGCTTAGTTCGTACCATAGACGTTAGGAAGATTAGAATTCATTTCAAACACACGCACACCATTCCGTGACGAATGTTTTGTTACATTTCGCACTCCAAAAGTGATAATACACCTCGCCACGAATGTCACGAACGAAAAAACAACCTCACTCTAACATGCATCCAACGCTTCGATCGAAACACCACACGAGCCGGTCACTACCGGTACGAACCGGGTGGAACGAATTTCCACGGAACGAATCAAAAATGTGCCCGCCCGGGAGTAGGCAAGCAGCGGTAGGCAGCGGGTTCAACAGTTTTCCGGACCAGAACCAGAACAGACACAGCGACATGAAGGATTTAATTAAATTTAACTTCATGACAGTTTGTTAAGATGTGACGTTTGAAATGAAAACGAACGCGTACGGCGGCAGGCAATGGGTCGAAAACACGGTGCACGGACACAGGACATTTCGCACTCCCGGCACCGGCAAGGATTAAATGTTCAAATCTGCGATAGAGGCGTTCCGGTGTTTGGCCGGTGCGGAATGAGGAAACCCGTGCGCGGAAAACATGACAGATTCAGTTCGAAATTACATTTTATCCTTGCCTCCGTCTTCGTCTACCGTTACGGGTATTTTTGTTCGTGCTTGTTTTATGAAGGTGAATGGCGCTTTTCCGATATCCCGGGCATTTTTTCCCCTCAGTCCGGACTCGAGGAGTGACGTTTTCCTGAGCAGGGCGAACGTAAGATGAAGCGCATGGGCATGTCGGGGTCGCTTCAAAACACGAATAATTAGTTACTAAACTATGTCTAATTAAGATTTTGACGATGTTGTTATGCTGCCGTTTGAGCGTTGGCCCGAGACTCGCGTGAAAAACGATGTACTTTGGTAGTGATTTTTCACCGTCAACGTGCGTTTTTTGTTTTTTTGGGTGGTTCGGGTTGGAGCGTTGTGAGTGGTATATTTTTCGTTATTATTAGCCACATTTCTTGTAATGATCTCGTTGTAGCTACCGGAGGGAGGAACATTAGGATACCGTTGAGAAGAGGAGATGTTTTGGGAGAAGATTGTTAATTGTAGTGAGTATGGTGCTAATCGTCAGCATTTAATTGAAATGCCACCATTTTTTTGCAGAATAAAACGACTGTTTTAGTAGATGGATTTACTAGATTGATCATTACCTAACCTTATAGCGAATGGAATGAAATGAACGCTTTTCTCTTTGTTTGTTTTATTTACGATTATAAAAAGAGATATATAAAGTTTTTAATTTAATTTTTCGTTTTCTGCTTCAGTTTGAGCAGAAGCATTAATTTCGCTAACCCCCAACAGAGGGAGTCTTTTCTTTAATATTTTAATTAAGTTTGCTATTATATTTTTCTCTTTTTAACCAATGTTTCGGCAATTAAACGATCACATACTATGGGAAAAGATCGTTTAAGTAGCTGGTTTAGAAGGGTTTAAACACATCCTAACCCTATAAAATCTTGCCTTATGAAGACGTTCGCCCGATGACGACAGATCCGGATGGTTGCTTCTCGTTTTCTTCAACCCCGACCTATTAGGCAGGTGACATAAATTTGCTCCTTACTACGCATGCGGCCGATATTTGATACATTTAATCCGTGATTTATAAGCAAATCCACTTCACCGTCCACTGGGCTGTCGTGTAAATCCTTTAACGTGTGGGCAAAGGGTGGAAGGTGATCGCGCCGCGCCGGACTGACAAAAGTAAACTCGCATCAGTTCGCTCGCCTTTACTTCCCACGTACTGCGCGTAGTTATGCAGTGTGGATATTAACTCTGCCTCCAAAGTGAGCCACACCGGGCGTGGAATTGTTGTACATGGAAGGAGGTTTTCTAAAGAATAAACGTAATATACGCGCTCGCACCCATACCCCGTGTGCCTGTGCCATAATAAATAATAACAAATGGACCAAAAATAAAGCCATTAAACTGTCATTATGATATTTATTACATCGCCTACTGCCATTTGCAGTCGTTTTGCTAGGGACCCCGCTGGTGACCGTTGCTTGATCTTCGGACTGTACGATCCTCCGAAGCAACCGGTTGACATTTCGGTGACTACAGATGTCTTTCGGTATGCGCGTGTGTGCGTGTGTGTGGGCTTCCAGTGTAAGCGGCGCGTAATTCGCGTGGATTCGCAAAAACAAATAAATTTCTTTTGCTTCTTCCGCTCCATTGCGTGATGGAATGTTTAACAGGTGTCTCACCTTCCCAGCCGAACATGACTAATTAATCCTTCCTCTGAAAAGGACAGTTGTTTTGCTTCGCAAACAAACAAACAAGCACGCAGCACGCACGGTGTAGCTCGCCGTAATCTACTTACGCCGTCTTGAGGAGCGTTATCGTTACCGAGGTGATTATTTCGTCCCCTACCTTGCCGTCGTCCTTATCGAGGTGTTCGGCCTGGGGCCGGCGGTTTCGGCTTGAGCGAACAATCGTGTTGCGCCGCAGAAGGTGTTGGATTACCGGCTCCATGTTTGGTTGGTAGGAAACACGGGCGTCCTTCTTAAAGACGCCCTCGCAACGACCTTTAATGGCCGATTCGATTCGGTTCCTTCAATCGATCGCTCGTGTGCGCGTGTGTGAGTGCGCTTGCCACTCTTCCGTCACGATCCGGTCGCGGCCGCTATCGCTATCGCACCGGGACCGCCTGCCCGACCCGCGACCCGCGACCGGCCCAGTCATAATTCATACTATTTACGATCCACCAACGCAGATTTATGCTTCAAATAAATCGATACGAAAAATCGGTCGTTTCCGTGGGGGCGGAAAGGGGAGCCATAAACTCCGCCACCATGTTTGTTGCGCTTTATTTATTTACCTTTTTTTTCTTCGACGAGCGATTTTGGTGCGACTCTTTTGCTCGGTACCGCCGGTGGTTTGTTACCAACTTTCGTGGGCCACATACCGGGCTGGGGTACCGCGTACCATGCTACTCATAAAGACATTCCACCTGTCTCGCGAGGAATTCACCGTCGTCACGTTCCGCGACTGGATCGTTATGATTGTTTATGTTAGGTTCGGCTTCTCCGCTTTCCCGCTCGGTAGGCAGTGCGGCCCAGTGTGCATAACGGATTACAGTTTTCCGGCTCCTCATTCGTCTCGTTTTTACCTCCGTCCCACCGTAACCGAGACGAGCAAACTACCCTTTTTTACGACTAAATCGGCAGTAAATATATCAATTGGTTGTCAAACGGTGACATGCTTCCAAAACGATATGATGGGGCTCTGCTCGAAATTGCGTGACGATTATCGATTTGTGGTTTAGAACTAGTAAGTATGTGAGTGGGTGAAAGAGAGAGAGATAGAGAGAGAGAGAGAGAGAGAGAGAGA
>JXWZ01002836.1:0-33939 GCA_000956215.1 Anopheles farauti No. 4 | reverse complement strand
CACACCGATCGACAAACGCAAGGGCAACGTACGATGAGAAAACCAATAATAATAAATCACTATCGAATGTGTGGCGGATGCGGACCTGGTGGTACGTTCATGATGGGAAGGGATGGTGGTTACACTGATGATGGGCGTAACGTGTCATCCGCAGCATGCAAGGATGCTTGGAAGCTAAGGTTTACTTCGACGATGCTCCACACTCACGGTGCCGAATCTAGCTACTCATGGAAGCATTCGACAGTTGGCAAGCAAAAACCCAAAAAAGTAAAAAAAAAAATTGTTCATTCGCCTTACTCGGCGAGTAAAATCAAAACACCATTATTAATGGCTGAGGCATGCGTCACTTAATTACATTTTTGTGCCCCCTCCCATGCCGGTGCTGGTTGTTTTTCAACCCGGTGACCGGTTCGGTTTTATTACCACCGGACGGAGCTCGCTTTCCAGCTCTGTTGACCGATGGCTCTGTTTATGAGCTGATTTTGCGACTGTTTTTTTTTTTTGGTAATTTTTTGTAGGCGTGCGATGACGATATGGATTATGCATTTTTAATCTCGTCTCACAGTTTAAGGACCGGTGCCAATAAGATGAGCGCGCGACTATAAAACACGGTCTGGCAACAGCCTACTGCGATGGCTTGCAAAAAAAAACACACTAAAGTAAAAAAAAACAGTGTGTTAAATTTAAAGTGTGAGTAAAGAGGCGCCTCCATTAACGTGCCGGTGGGATGTTACTGTCGCTGATAGCTTTAAGAGTAAATTGCTTTTAGCTTTTTAAAAATCGGAAGAGATAACTTTCTTCATTATAAATATGTAATAGTGTGCCAACAAAATTTGCAAAAACTGAAAGAATGCGTTGGGTAATTGAAATTTATTTTTGAAAGACTGGGCGTCTCCTTTAGCGATGTGATTATTTCATTTTATTTTTTCTTTTATTTTTACCTTGACAACATTCTAGAATTTCCGAAAAGATTTTTTGTTCTGCTAAAATGATCATAATTTGAAAAAAATCATAAAAAGTTAGAAATTTAATCATGTATATCAGATTACTGTTTCATCTATTTCAACAACATTATTTTTTGACGATCCTAACAATCCCAAATCTCCCAAGATCGTCGGTGAAAATGGTGAGAGCAAATGCAAACTAATGGAACAATAAAAACAATATTGCTACTTTTACAACATTACGTAAAATAATCAAAAAGCTGTACCTCACAAATGACCCATTAAAGCATACACACCGAAATAATTAACCACCTCACGTTAAGGTTATTGTCATACCGCGCTGCGCTGAAACTCATTTCTCCGCTCGAATATTTACTTACGGGTTTTCATTTTCATTACTCCCCTTTGTGCAAACACACCGCGACGGAATCGCAAGCCTCGTCCCCTTCCCTCGGCGCAAGAGTATGGTTATTTGTCATTGGAGAATTGAAACAATCCGCGGGGAGTCATGTGAACCATTCACCGACAGCAGTACAAAAGTGAAAAGAATATTAACAAAAGCGAGATGGAAAAAAAATGCACCAAATGACGACCATGTGCTATGGGCGACCCTGGCCGACTCGTCGCGTGATGATCGATGAAAAACACGAGCGCTGACAAAAAGTATAAATTGTGCCGAAAACCGTATTCCCGTCCGGATGTGAATTCGGCCGCATTCGGAGCAGCGGCGCCTAGCTTACCCTACCTGGCCCGGCCGGGGGCTTTGAATTCATTTAATTAAATTTTGCTTTATCTCTTTTACTTCCGCTCGGTGTTGGTGTCGAATAGTGGAAGGATTTATTTGGCGGAAAACGGTGGACTGCGAGATTAAAACGGAAATCGAACCGACGGTCGGACGGTCGGTGGGAGAGAGCAAATACCGATCCATTCATACCGGTAGCTCGATATCATCGTACGTACGCCAGTTGCCTTAATGGTTTGCTGATATGAAATCGTTCCGATGGTGGGAACAATTTGGTTCTTTAAAATACACAAACACCGCGATCTTATCAGTCAAAATTCCCATCATTTCAAATCCAGTAGAGGATTGAATAAATACGTTTCTAAATAAATCAATTATTCGCCTGGATAATGGTCATTTTATAGAATGCACAAATCCGATCAGAGTAAATCAAATGATGCGAATAATCTTGACAAAAAAAGAGCTACCCGGTTGCGTATCGTCAGTACTTTAAATGCAATTTTCACACTCTCACTTCAACAGATGCTTGAAGATCAAGGAACTCCAGGTGTTTCCATCCCAGCTGATGTGAACTCTCCGATTTTTCTGAACTCAGTGCTGGGCGGGAAAGTTTTCTCACATTCCACCTCACCAAAAGCGCATGCAGAATAGTTTCTAAAAGCCATCCGGCTGCAAAACCTTTCCATGGCAATCCGCATCTCAACAAGCGCACCTGAGCCCCGGACTGAATCGATCACCGACGAGTGGTGCGAAAGTTTTTCGAGCTGCAAATGATTCTCAAACTCTACCTGACCCTACCTGGATAGGTCGGTTCGATAGTCAGACGATACGCCGGACCGATCGATTCGTTTGTCGGTTAACTTGAAAATGGCCCCTGGGTCAATGCCGTGAGTCGTTGTCGATGTGCTCCCTCGAGGCAACGTCTGTATAAATTTCCATCTAATCCATACCGTAGTTTTGCGTATTAGTTAGTATGGGAGGTGGTATGAGCTTCCGATTTGTGCACTGCTTCTCGCTAACGACGATACAAAATATACCAAAACGATAACTCCAGTAAGGGGAATTGAAGCAGTGGGAGATAAATAAGGGCTTGGTGTGTTGTTCCTGCTCCTGGGTATTTGCGGTTTAATTGAATTTCAAGTTTTAAATTTACTATCCCTCGACGTAATCGGGAAGAGAGGGCATTTAGTTTTGAGTAATTATTTTTCCATTTTCTAATCCCATTGCGATGATCCTAATGAGAATGGTTATCGAGACCGACAAACACATACCTATCGCTTGAAAAATATGTGTTTATAAAAAATCCTTTGATCTTAGGGTTGGTGAGATAATTTATTCAAGTATACTTACTTCAAATAAAACTAAAACCAAGTGCTCTGTATTGCTAATCTAGCTTTCCCGAGGCGATGAATTGTTTCACGGATGACTGAGCGCCTAAAGTTATGCAATGTGCATGAAATAACATAAATAACGCCAGTTTTAATTCGAACGTGCCGTGAAATGAATCGTAGAAGCAGTACATTTTAAACAGTATTGATAAATTGAGATAAAAATATGAATCCTTTTACACCTGAATCGAACTGTTGTTACAATGTTGTTTCGATGCCTTTTTGCTAAGCCCTGATTATTTTTAAAACACCAAAAACATTGCATACCTCTAGGCGCATATTCGTACAACTCAACCGGTAGAATTAATACATCACTCTGATCATTCGATTGTTACGATTCTTTTGCAAATGCTGCATTTATCCTTTGTCCATGTCGGCCAGTTATTGAACCATCCATTTTGTGGCGATCCGCATCTTTAGCATAAATCATTTCTTTATCTCACTCCCTCGAAGTCATCATTCGGTCGGGCACGAATTATCATATCAAAGATGCTAAAAAATGTCCATACCACATCCGTTCACAACCAGACCCGTGCATGTGAAAGACAAATCTAGCTCGGTTCGGCCATCGAATCCGCCAGCCCTGCGTTGCAACCACACCGCCACACAAGATTATCAGTATCACGCTCCTCAACAAAGGGAACCCATCCGAAGGGCAGTGGTTGAGCGCAGCCACCTATTCCTCGAAACGAAAATGTTATGCAGCGATTGTTTATCTTTCATATCGTCTGCTACCGGGCGAAGCGAAAGCGATGCTTCTTTGCTGTTCGACGCGTTCAGGTTGCAACTCACGTCACCCCGTGCGACCGCTCGTAGGTCCTGCCAAATTGTTATCTTAGAACGAAGGGATAATATTTCGACAACGATTTCATGCTCGATACACCGGTGCGCCTCCACTCGAGCGTGATCCTTCCCATCGGGTGCTTATCGATCGGTGATGGGATATGATTCCAAGAAAGCGATGAAGTTTATATTTTCCTTTTATTTTCCACCACCCACCCCCTCCCATCTCCATCTTTCCACCAGTCGCGTGTGCGATCGGTTTCGATAGGAACGATAGGAAGATTTATACCCTTAACCGTATTTATTTGCCAGTGACGAACGGACAAATAAACGTTCTCCGAAACGGGTGGTGCCAGCGCCCAGCAGCAAGCAGGAGCTTATTAAATTTTCACTCCCGGTTGCTGCCGGTTGCGGTTGACTGTTTAGTGCACGGTCGTGCACTTTTTGATGTTGCTGATGCGGTGAATAAATTTCCATCGACAGCCAGTTTTAGATGCTTACACGCACCACAAATCACGCAGCTGGCGGTTTGAGTTCATTTGATTTATTCAGCACATTACTGTTGCGCGATGATCGAATAGGTGATGGGAACTGTTCGGGGAAAAAAAAAAATACAAACTAACTGCCCCCGATGATGATGCACGGTGATGCTATTTTTATTCGAATATTAAACGACCCGGTTCAACCATTAGCTTAAATTATGCACTAAGCGTTTGCATGTTTAAAGGTCCATGCGCATTTTCATTACTGGGCCACTTTGTGTTTTATCACGCGCTATAATCAACCACCATCAGCTTATTCTGGCCCATTTTCGGCTCTCAATGCTGGAGTGTCTGTATCGTTTAATTCCTTGTGATTTGTTTCGTAGGACATGTTCGACCTTCTGTATCATCTTGCTGCATTGCTGCATCATGTCTGTCTGTTAGTTAGTCACGTCACAACGTTTGCAATGGGTGCATAATTTATGACTAACTTGTCCAAGTGCACGTGGCACACCAAGGCAATAACAAACCGGGCCCGTTGAGAGCAACTCGTATGGTGAAGAAGGCGCCATTTCGTTACGTTTGAAAGAATCCTTCTCCTACAACAGCTCGTGTATGTACTTCGCAGAATAATATTGTTTTGTTCATTTTTCCTTCACTATCAAATCTGGTATTTGGTGATTTATAAGTAAGTTTTTAGTTATTTTTAGTTATCGCTAACTAAAATTGAAAATACAGCTAAATTTTTATGATATAATTTAATTCAAATGTAGGTGATGAAATTAAAAACACCTACCGAAAATAAATATTTTAAACAGTAAATAGTCGTCAAAGAATACTCAAAATAATCAAAATTTTTTGTGAAATAAAAATTAACATTTTTTTCAATACCCATTTTTGTCATCATTTTTTTTATAGATATTTTATCCATGGATGCAAAATTGTTTGAAAAATATAATAAAATTTTACATCACCATTATGAGTTGGCTCACAAAACATAATCACCAGCTTTCATTACAAGCGTTAAAGCATATAAGAATGTGAACAAACATGATTAAACCATAGCCGTTCTTACTCAATTTCCATTTCTGTAGAAAATCCGTCATGAAAATTTTGTTTGAATTTTTAGTCCAGAAAGAATATTTACCTAAGGCACAACGAGGGCAGCATAATTCCCCTTCTGTTCTTTCGAAGACGCTACAGCACATGTTCAATTCGAAACAAAGACACCCCAGCATTCGAGGCACAATATCGCCACTGTGTCGTAAGGGGTTGTGGGAAAATGTGTGCTCACTCTGCGGGATGCACCAATAATAACGCGAACGGGCGAAACAATCATTGTTTGCTCATGCGATTGAAACGGAAGATCCTCGCTTCCCCAGCGACAAAAGGCTGAACAAACGTGTACAAATCTACTCGAGTGATTTTTTTTTTTTTTTGAGTGTAATTTCTCTTCCCTTCTTACTGGGATTTTATTGAAATTTAGGATTATCATCTAAGCGAACAGATTTCATCCCGAACGTCCAGTGAACGGCATTTTACATCATTTTCGGATTAAGCACCAGCTTTGGACGCACTTTTCCGGGCGCATCCCTTTCGAAGCTAGTCCTTTAGCCGAATTTTGTGGGATTCAATTCACGAAACCGTACCGTACCGAATCGTACCGTCATTACAAAGTCCTCCCCGTTCGCCGCGAGCTATCTGAATCGTTCCAGGAAGGATGTTTGGAATCGGTGCCGGTACAACTCGCACTGTAAATTCCTCGCTCGCAATAATGCATTGTCTCCCGTGAGTTTCGCGAAACAATAGTGGAACCACATTAGAAATTGTAATCTCCCGCATGCCGTCAGCGCAGTCGAAACCGAGAGGCGAGTGTTGTGCAAACTTCTTCCGCGCTTCCGCGGAACCTACCGACCGTGTGCAATAAATTCAAATCAAAACCCGCTCGATCTCACGCTCGCCACGGTTTGTTGCCGAAAAGTTGCCGCTGCACCATGGTGCAATGTTGCGCTCGGCAAAACGTTCGTTAATTACTAATTCATGAGCCCCCTCCGACAAGTTTCTGGTTGTTTGGTCCATCGAGAAGTCGCTTCTCGACAGCACCCAGCTCATACCAGCGGGTGTACAACTTCGTTGCATTTTTAGCGTGGAAAGAAAGGCACATTGGGCATGTGGGCACCTGCCTGCCACTGGTAGTGCTTTAATACAACAAATAACCATTAAAATTGCATACTCGAGTGAACATATGCGGCCAGACTTGTTATAAAATTCCGTCCAGTGCTGCATCCAACAGCAGGGTATAATCTGAGTGCTGCAAGGTGATATTAGAAAGAAGCACGGCATCAAGTAAGCCATGTCTTCTGTGTATTTTTTTACACTAGCTCTCAAGTGTTGGTTTTTTATTTTGAAGACTGGTAATGTTACTAAAATTGCTTTAATCACAGTAAAGCCAGCTATTAAAGACTCTGGGCGCGTTTACGAACACGGCATTTAAAATGCTTACAAACATATGCCACTGAATCCTGCAAACAAAGCATAAATCACTCTCCACCACTGCGGTCACCCGCACGGTTCAAAGGGGAATACGCCGCAGGACGCATCATTAACCAACAGAAAATAAATAAATAAACAACCCCCTTGGAAAAATTTCAATTTTCACTTCCAGTTATGAGTACTTAAATTGCTGTAAATCTAATTTCAAATATAATTCTCCAGTGCCTCTGGCCGGCCCATTTGTCCGTGGCCGTCCCGATGATGACGATTTGAAATGCTTTAGCGTACTCATTCAGCCGCCCCCACACACTCAGAAAGTGGAAACGGAAATGACGGCGACCCGCCGTCGATTTGGACAATAACAAAGCTAATGGTTAATGAAAATGAATGGCTGTAAAGTTTTCTCCGCGACGCGCGACTTTTCGCGCGATTGAGTGTTGTTTTCCTTCCGAAAGCTCGCTTTTTTTTCTCTCTTCTTCTTCACTCTCTTTCGTTCTCTCTCTCTCTCTCTCTCTCTCTCTCTCTCTCTCTCTTTTCCTTCTTCTATTTTTGTTAGTCATTTTTGTTTCTTCTCCTGTTACAAGTGACTTGGAACATGGCCACATCGACTAAGGTTACTCACGGGGTGTTGACCATTTTTTAATTTGTAACGTGGAACGGCTGGTTTGCGCCCGGTCGGACAGGGCACATAAAAAGTAAATTAAATACATTTCCGTGCCGTTTGATGGGCGCGCACACACACACACACTGGGTTTGTTAAGTGGCACAATCTTAAGATTTTTTTCTTTTAAAAGCATTACAGAATCACAGGCAAAGCATTAAAATTAAAACCAAATAGCAGTAAACATTTGATGGAATACCCGGGATCCGGTGGCACCGGAGGCGTTCCGTGGACGTGGTTGTAATGGTAAAGTGTTTTCTCTATACTATATCCCGGTTGCATTGGCTCGCGTGTTCCTTCCTGTGCCACTCAATGGGGTGTATAATCATATTACCGCTCGTTCCATCGGAGCAGTTTAATTAAAAATATCCATCAACGATGTGCCGACAGGTGCAATGGAACTACTTTCTTAACATGTATGGTGACACTGCGTTTGTCTTGGCCGTCGATCAACGGATGACACTGTGCGCTGTGATGAAAGATACAAGTTTTAATGGAAAATATAGATAGGATACAAATTGACTGCGGATGTCTAGCACTCGTCTGCTAGTAATCGATCGACAGGATGATAGTAATTGATTTAGTAAAATGAAGAAATACGGGGCAGTAAATATATACACATATGCAACGCTCTTCTTATATGCTTCGAATTTTTACGAATTTAAACTATTATTAATGTGGTCGTAATACTATTTTTTTCAAAACTCCATTATGCTTTTTGTGAAAATTACTACGAGTTTATTTATTTTACTGTACCCCAAATAGTTGGATTCTCCAAATCTATCGATTATAAACTTATTAGCTCAAAAATATACCAAGGAAGTGATTTACATATTTAAACATTATTTTGTTTTGATTTCGTAAGTAAGAAACTAAATTTGAAACGAAATTGATGATCTACTCGAAAAACAGTATATTCAAAAAGCGAATCGTGCTATAAGTATTGCATCTAGTATGTATAAACGCAATCTGGTTGGCGAGAAAAATAATTTTTCGAACTAGCACTCTTTGAGCTGTCAAATCCATGGAAAAATTCTTCGAAGATTAAAACAAACTCCAAAAGTAAATGCACAAAATAAACAGATTGACTCGATTTTAAAGCACATGTTAGCCACCAAAACTCGCAACAATAAATCGGCTGTTAAGCTGTTTCGTTTGATTTAAATTGCACTAGTAGCGTAATGAGAAGCGATGTTGCTCGAATGGCGTGATGAGCAGTGAGAACGAGCACTGTGAGCAGTGAGTGAGCGTTATGAAGTGAGTTTCTTCATGTCAAAATTTTTGTAGCGATTTTAGCCAAACAAACAACACAGGACAAACTAAAATTTATGTGATTTTTCTGCTTTCCCCATCGGCTGGCACCATCCGAACCCGATGTATTTGGTGAACCAGGCCGTCTAAACTTCCCGTGTCGCGGCCGTTTCATCCAGATAGCATCCGACCGGAATAGCCGAACAGCAGTGTGTGTGGTGGTGACCCAGCATCGCGGCAAGGACATTCCCCACGAAGTGGTCGTGTTACACCACTGTCCGTAGGGCGTGTAGTAATTACAAAACCATTTCCCAGCCAAACCGATCTTCGGAGAGAAAAGACCGCGTGTGTGTGCGCCACCCAGCATCAGCCGTTCTTGATGATTGGTCCAACGATTTGTCGGACCGTTTGTGCGCTCCATTGCACGGTCGATCCCTTTTCGGTTGGCTTTCCGTGCATTGGTTGTGAGTGGTTGAGCGTGCCTTTCTAACATCCTTTCCCATACACAAATCGTCTCAACGATTCGGACACACGCACCACGACTTCTTCACTACTTCTCCTTCCACACACCCCATCGCACCACGATCAGCCCTAGCTGCCCTTGAGCGCAGCGTGAAAGCAATGAGCACCAGCTCTTCCTCGGAAATACCGTACTCGAACGATGGTGGCCACCGAAGCAAACCGGCGCATGTATCCCACAACAATAATGGTTCCTGTCTGAATGCGCACGATAACGACGAGGACGAGGAAACGTCACGGCACGGGCAGGAGGAGCGAGGTGTAGATAGGTTTGCCTTTGCCTGCGACGATCCTCCGTCCGATACCCGGATACAGGAGACGGACAGCTTGGATGATGATCTGGAGGATGTGTACAAGACGTGCTACATGGGGTCGGTCGTCGAGTGGATCAACGACGATGACGAGCTGGAGCGGCTTGATCTACCATTGGTGGCCCTCGATCCGACCAGCACCATGTTCAATCGGGTAGACAGCTCGGACATCATCTACCAGGAGAAGAAAAAGAAATGCAAACTAGTCGGGAAGTATGTGATGGGTGACGTGCTCGGCGAAGGAAGCTACGGCAAGGTGAAGGAGGTGCTCGATTCCGAAACGCTTTGTCGACGGGCGGCGAAGGTAGGTCTTTTTTTTTTGTTTGCTGTGTTGTCTATGCAGAGGGACGAGATGAGGCCATGTTTACTTTCGCACCGACGTGAAACTCGCGACCGCTCGATCTCGCCGTCAAGGCCATACGATACAGATCACTAACTAGCTTTCTTCTCGTTTTGCACAGATTCTAACCAAACGCAAACTACGACGCATTCCAAACGGCGAGCAGAATGTGCGGAGCGAAATCAAGCTGCTGCGGAAACTGCAGCACCGGAACGTGATCGAGCTGCTGGACGTGCTGTTCAACGAAGAGAAGCAGAAGATGTACCTCATCATGGAGTACTGCTTCGGGGGGCTGCAGGAGATGCTGGACTCGGTGCCGGACAAGCGGCTACCGATCCACCAGGCGCACGATTATTTTGTCCAGCTGCTGGATGGGCTCGAGTACCTGCACGGGCGGGGCATCATTCACAAGGACATCAAACCGGGCAATCTGCTGCTGACGCTGGACCACACACTGAAGATATCGGACTTTGGTGTCGCGGAGGTAGTGTTGCCCGAGCGGATATTTAAGCAAAACGATGTTTTTTTTTAACATTTGTTACATTTCTTCCCAGGCACTGGACATATTCGCACCGACGGACGAATGTACGACGGGACAGGGTTCGCCCGCCTTCCAGCCGCCGGAGATAGCAAACGGGCACGAGGTATTCTCAGGATTTAAGGTTGATATTTGGAGCACGGGCGTTACGTTGTGAGTATTTTCGTCGTTGTTTACTTTGAGTGGTAAAAATCTGTATTTGAATGTCTCTTTTCGTTCTTTCCCCCTTCCTTCAAAGGTACAATATAACTACCGGATTGTATCCGTTCGAAGGTGATAATATTTATAAACTGTTAGAAAACATAGGGAAATGTGAATGGACACCACCGGAATGGTTGGAGCCCCGACTGGCCGATCTGCTTGTGAATATACTGCAGGCAGATGCGGCGCGACGATTCACTCTGCAACAAATCCGGCACCATGAGTATGTAATGCGGCTTTTGGGGAAGCGACACCGGAAAAGTGTTCTTTACTGATGCTTCTCTCTTCGTTCCTGCAATCACAGATGGTTTCTGTTCGCACCCGAAGCTACCAGTCCACTCGTACCGATACCACCGTTGAAAGGCGACTGGATGCGATGTTCCACCGTGCTGCCTTACCTGCGCGCTCATCACTACGCGACCGATCGTGATATACCACCCGCGTACTACACCGAGCACGATGTCAATGGTCGGTGTCGGAGTCTGGCGGCATGCCCAGCCATTTCGCGTTCGTGTTTTAATCGTTTTCTCTTTTCCTTTTCCTTAAAAGAAATGGCCCGACAGCAGGAGTACGCGGACCAGTACGGGGAAGGTGTCGGGGGTGGTGGATTGTACGATCGCACCTACCTAGCGCCGACGATGGAATCACTTTCGTTTCACTCGGACGACCCGGGCAGCGAAACGAGACGTACCGCCGGGCCGGGAAGCGAGAAGCGCCCGTCACGAAGCTTTTCGCTGTCGCCGAAACCGAGCCTCCGGCACATGGTTACCGGCAACTGTCCGGCAACGGCGGGGAGCAGCAGCACCGGCGGCACCAAGCGACGCTCCCGCAAAACCGTGTCGTGTATATCGTGGCGCAAGTGGCACTGTCGGCAATCCTGAACACCCGCCACCACGGTGTGCTGTTTCGTGCTAATCGTTGCTACCGTCGGGTGTTGTATCGTTATTGTTCTTCGGTTGTGGTTGTGAACGATGCGCAATCAATGCTGTGCAATATCGAGCGAGGGAATTCATTGCCTCAGGGCATCAAACTGTACTGTTTGCTTAGTTTATTTTCGTTTCTTATTTTGTTTTTACGTTTTGGGTTTTGTATATGTATTGTGCTCAAGAAGGTGCTCTTTTCTGACAACTTTCGTATCATTTTCCGTTACCTGCAGCGTTTTATGAGTTGTACAGTAGTTAGTCTCAATCAATCAAATCAGTGTATGAAAGTGAGTTCATCGTTCGATTCCATTCTATATGAAGTCTATGAAGCGAAACTTATTAAACTCTACTTTCTGTTGTTCTGTTTTCGTTTTATGTATGTTTTGTTTTATAGTGTCAGCTATAAGCCAAAGCAAAAATTGATTGTATTGAAGAAAAAAAATACGAATTCAAACTTTTCTTTTTACAAACAATTTTGTTGGATTGAATAAAACATTAAACGTTTTATTTTATTTGGTCCTGAGAGGAAACACTTCACAAAAAAATGAATTCATAAGAACTCCAACTTTTGAGAGTGAATTTTTTTACTCTTTTTGGGATGATGTTTTTTTTTCTAAAAGTGTTGTTGCGATACGATGGTGATTGAAAGGAGTCCTTTTTTGAATTGGTTCTCTGTCGAAGAACACATCACCAGTTGCAAGTAGTTTAACAAGATACACTCCAAACGTGAATATGCAGCGTCGAAACGCTCCTGGTGGCGGTACTCTGTTCAATAAGAAGGGTTGTTGCGTTTCGTGTAAGGTCGACATTTGTTTTATCTCACAGACTATAGTGATTTTGTTCCGTTTACGATCGATCGATGCTTATAACATAAAGACTCTCACTCGTTAAAGATCGACCCACTCCCATCTACTGCAAAATGCTTGCCTATCAGAGAGAGAAAGAGAGAAGAGAGACAGTTTAGCTAGCGCGCTCGTTCACGATGTTCACTACACTGTAAAACGGATAGGCTGCTTCTAGTCACTTCGCGAAATCATTAAAGTGTGTTGCAAACACGATGGTTCATTGTTGGGTGGGAGTATGAAGTTAGGGTCATTTTTTCTACCATTCTAAAAATTATTGAAAACCACTGCATACCCAGATACACTCACACGCATCTAGAACGGGATGGCTCGCTGGACGAATCTGACATACACCACACACACTCACACACATCCACTCGCGCAATAATTGCATAAAAACAGTCTTCCTTGCCATAAACAAACATAGTAGTAAACCTAACGTGGTTAGCTTAACATGGCGGTGAAGCGAAAAAAAGGGTGAGAGTTAGGGGAAAAAAACATTAGCTAGAAAGGAAAATGGCTTTAAAAACACACGCGCTAATGAGACAGTGGAAAATGACCTCCCCCTGCCAGCGACAGTCACACAGGAATCGCGTTCAATCGCAAACTAGCCAACTCATGCATGCTCCTAGTTTAACGCGTTTCGATGGCCGATTTAAGGCGTACTGCAAGCAACCAATTTGTTAGCGCTATCCCCGCGGTTAAGCAGAGACACAGCGGAGAACAAACAAGACAAAACAAGAGAAACAACACATTGATAGTAATGATATAGTTTTGTAATTAATGGCGGAAGAAGCAGACAGAAATGCGTTGGAAATAAAGTCAATCGTTTGTGTGTAAGATACTAAATGAATCGTTAGTGTTTTTTTTTTTGTTGTGGCACGTAACAGTGTTGCCTAAACAAAAATATTAATAGCGTTTATTGTGACACAGAACCGAAACAATAAACCGAAAAATTTAATTCCTTCAAGCATACATCCAAGCAAGCTTAATGTGAAAAAAAATTCTTCAAACGAAACTGTTTCAACACAGCGAAACAATACCAGAGAAGAATGGAAGTGTCCAGTGCCAACAAACTACGTCCGATGGAGAAAACCGATTTCTCCTCCCGACTGCTTACCATGAAGGATGTTTGCAACGAACTGGCGGCTCACGAGCGACGGTGCGAAGATAAACTAAACCGAATGCACTGGATGCACGGTAAGATGATGCAGATTATGCAGGAGCCCATAACGGTAGAAGCCCCCGCGACCGATCAAAATGTTGAACCAGGCGATGAAGGCGAAGAGGCGAGCCTGGTCCTGCTTCGAACTCTACAGACACTGATCGAACAGAAGCGCTCGCTGGAAGACCGGAACCGTAGGCTGGAACAAGCAATCATGAAGTTTAAGCAACGATTTGAAAAGGTTCTGGGGTAGTGCTAAAAATAAAATTCTATTTTGCTACTTAGTGTATTTTACATGTTGCTTCAATGAAAAATTTAAGTATATTTAGTTAAAAAAGTGTTAAACATCCGAAATTATAAACGTGTATTGCAATCAAAGCAGTCATATTTTAAGCTAACTGCCAGCAACTCGAATCTTCCTTCTTTAAAATGGACAGTGGTAGCAAACCTTCTACTGTACGTTCCCGAAATCGTTGCCGTGGTTCAATTTAAAACGCTTCTTCCCTTGTTTCATCATTCCTTTAGCATAAAAATACGAAAGCTACGTTCAAAAGACGCCCGTTTACCGTCACCGGGCTGCATCACACATCGAAACCAACAGTCATACCCGTCCCGGTGGCCAGTTGTAGCAGTTTGTCCAAAATTCATCCTCTTGGCACGATCCCACCATACCTGCGGAAGCTAAAACAGACGACGGAATCAACGCCAGGAGCATCGCACGAAACTGAAGAAAGCGTCGGGAACCCGGTACCGGAAGAAACACCACGAACCACCGCAGCTTCACCCAGCGCGGCAGAAATAGACGCAGAATACTACCGCAAGTTCGCTGTGAAGCTGGAGCATTATTTGAAGGAGCTGCTGGTGGAGCTTGGGGAACGGGACAAGCTTATCCGGATGCTGGAGCAAACTTTAAGATACACACACAGCACACTCGACAAGCTGCAACGAACAATCCACGCTCAACTGACCACACCGTCGCAACCTGTAATGAAATACATTCCCCAGTGTAACAGTCTAATTGAAGATGGAAAAACCCGTCACTCTACCGTCACCAGCGAACAACCAGAAACGCCAACAAATTAGACGGAAAATTTCAGTTTTATAAACATTCTCTAATTGTACTCCTGTGTGTGTGTGTGTTTTTTTTTTCACCACGTCGTTTCAATCAATTATCATCACGTTCCCTCCCGGTCCAGTGGGTGGAAGCGTTCCGATGTTCCCACTTGGTCCTGGCTTTGCCGCTGCCGACTGCTCACCATTGCCGCCCATAAAACCGTGCCCGGTTGGTGCCAGTTGGTGCTGTTGGTTTCCGTTGCTGCTGTTGGTGGGATTCCGAAGTTCCGGACCGACGAACATCTGATGGTAGAGGTGGCCCACCTTGGTCAGCTTCTTCTGCATCGTGTTGCGCAGCGGGTTTGTGTACTGGGGTGGTGGACGGGAGGTTAGCGGATCACGCCAATGGAAACCGTGCGGATCGCACACGAACAGTACGGGCGATGGGACGTGATCTTTCATGTAGTTCCAAACGCACTCTTTCAGCACGTATGCAATCTGTGAATATCGGTGGAAAAGGTGTTAAAAAACACAACATTCAATGAAAAATGCATTCTATAGAGAACTACTCTTTCCGGACATCAGAACTCTGTTCAACACCGCTTACCTCCGGTCCATCGAAGTATTCCAGTACGATGTGCAGATAGCTCAGCGGTGGCGGCAACAGCTGGGCCAGTGCCATCAGCTCCAGCAGCTTGGTCGTCACGTACATCAGGTCCGTCTTCTGTCCGTTCATCGTTTCGGCCGTCTTCGAGCGCCATTGGTGCAGCGCGGATGCACACAAGGCCCGCAGCAACACCGAACAGTAGCACAGCGACGGCCGATAGCACGCTACCAGCCCCAAAATGGACCACAGTATCGGCGACTGGCAAAACGTACGCCGTATCTGCAGATCGCGCTCCATCGTCACGCGTGTAAACTCTTCCTCCGGCCACGGTAACCCATTGTACATGACGTCCGGCGAGACGAGCTCGACCAGCAGCAGGGACACGTAGCTAAACCCATCGATCGTCGCCTGATGATCGTGATGAATGTCCTGGCAGCAGGCGACGATAGCGTTCAGCAGTCGGTTCTGCATCTCGGACGCTGGCCCAATCGCACCTTGGCTCGGAATTTTCGGCCCCTGACCGATGACACCAGCATGTAGTACCGTTGCCCGCGAAGCGTTCAGTGCAATGCCCTGCCGCTGGTTGAGCTTAATCAGCAGATCGTCCGGCTTGCCGAAGCTGTACGCTTCCGATTCGGTCTGTGAGCCGAACAGCGCACCGTGCATGAAGAGCGCACCTTCCAGTAGCTCACGGAGTGCGGCCGTTCGGGCCGCCTTACGGTGGCCACAGTGCCGCGAAAGTAACCCGTACACGCGATTTAACGATTCTTCCAGTGTTTCGGACACGGTGACGCTCGACACGGGAGCACCGGAGGGCAGTTGAAGGCAGTGGAAGAAATATTTCACCAGAAGCTGGGAAAGCTTCAGCGATTCAGCCGTCCCGATGGTGACGGTTTTACCGATGTCCAAACAATCGATCAGTCTTACCGTCTCGTGGATAAGATCGTTCATCGAAACGATACCATTCCCGTCCGTTTCCATCGGTTCGAATGTGTCGCTTAGTTCGCTTTTAACCCTTTTACAGTATTCGTTCTGGGCGTATCCATTCGCTAAATCCGTCCCCGGCTCCTGGTCGTCAAGCCGATGCTGGCACATGAACGCTTCCCAAATCTTCAGCACACGATCGAGCAGTTCGTGCACGACACCGATACAGTTAACCTTTCGCTGTGGGCTACCCAACGCTGCCGCACGCTCCAGTTTTAGCAGCTCCACCAGATTGTGCAGCACGTTCCAGCACTCGGTCCGTTTGTGCGGTGCTAGCAGTATCTTCTCGAAGGCAGTTTCGAACGCGGGTCGGACTTTGGGCGCATCTGGTGCACCGGGCGGGCCACCTAGTAAGCGAACGAGCGCGTTTAGGTGCGGTTTACTAGTCGCGGTCACCGATGGATCGTTTGTCGACAGCAGGTACACGATTGACTGATGAAATACGGAATTTGATTTGAAGCTAGCTAATAAAATTAATCGTACTGCCACCTGCTGCAGATAAGACGTGTCTGAGGCGCAACCACGCCACAGCGCATCACGCGATCCATCCCGGATGATGTCTTCAAGCAGTGGGGCCGTGTGTTTTTCGAGCACAAGCGTTTCCAACTCGACGAACATCGTTTCTAGCAGCTCCTGGCACCAACAGTGCTGGGTGGACATTTTGGCGAGTATGAGTGTCACCTCGGTGGCGTGTTTCTTGACCTTAAGTAGCATTCCCGCCACCGTATGCAGCACGTACGGTAGCCCGATATTTGGGGGCCAGTTTTTGGGCTGTATCTTCAACGTTTGCAATCGATTTTCGTCATCTAACGAGGGAACGAGGAAATGGTTTAGTTCTGAAGCGACTGTTTCGAGCCTTGATTACTTACGTAGTTCTAAAAACACTTCCACCAACGATTGCGCGATCGTTTCGGAAGCTTTCGCCAGCAGCAACAGATATGGAACCACCTGTTTTCCCGCCATGTCTCGTTCCATCGTTGCTTTCAACGCACAACGCAAATCGATTTCGTGTGCCAGCCCAAGATAGCTCAATATTTCCACCTCCGATTCGGACGGCTGATCGAAATCTCCGGTGAATCGATTCACTCCCATCGTCAGCATGCTCGAAATAACCTTCTTCGGAAAGCAACCACCCAACCGGGCTACCACCCAATCGAAGTACGGTATGTGCGTCCCGTAAATGGTTAGCAGTTCCTGGATGCACTCGTCCATTTCGCGCTCCGTCAACTTCTCGAAGCAGAGCGCACTGAGACTCAGCAGATAGCGAATGGCACTGCACCCGAGCCAGAGATTGCAGGCACCGCGAATGTCGGGCGGCCGACGGCGGCAATGTTTTTTGCACACATCGCCGAGCAGTTTCAGGCACCAGGAAGATATCAACGGACACCATGCGGCAGGACCACCGGTTACCAACCGCTCCAGCGCCTCGTGTATCTCCTGCACCGCTTCGTCGTCCACTGATGGGTCGGGTAAGTTTTTCTGCAAACAACGAGCGAATGCTGTTGAATGGTACTCGAATAAGTGTGTTGCTACGCGTCTTACCTCGGCACTAAGCATGTAGATTTTAACCGCATTATTGAACACGAGTGTAAAATAGTCGAACACCGCATCTCTTGTCGAGGGTAGATCTTCCAGCAGATGGAGGGCACTCTTTACCAGCGCTCCTGTATCCTTTAGCGGTACTCCCTTGTAGAGGTGGGAGACGCTTTTAACGAAATACTGCAATTCCACTAGTACTGGTTGTTTGATCATGGCTGAAAGCTATCGGATAAACGAAGGCATACAATTTACAGAGTTCGCGTAGCAAAACTGCGGTGGTACGTGCTGCGTGTTGTTTACTTCAGGTTAGCAACGAAAAATATACTGTTCAAATCATACAACGTTGTTCAGCAATAGTTGAAAAAGTAGGAAATTCTTAACTAACCTGTTTTCTTTCCTAATGGTGCTAAAATATAAAATATAACTCAATAAAAACGAGTTTAATAGCGTAAACTAAATCCAACACCCTCCTCGTACACGATTGTTTATGCACAAAATGAATTATTGCCAGGTAGAGTCATTCCATTCCAATAGCAAATTAACGATATTTTGACATCTAGGGTAGCTCGACCTGTGAATGTGTTAGTGGGGATAGCTGTTTGTTTACATCGGAGATAAACGCAAATTGGTAATGATAATTGCAATTTACCCCAAAATATACTAATTTTGTTCTTTTTTATGCTTTTTATTTCGTCGTCGGCTTATATCCAGATTGATTTATAAACTTTTTTGAGTTTTTTTTATTGAACGCCAAAGCCGCTTTTGCACGGTGGGAACATCCATGGTCATCGAAGCACAAGTGTAAAAAGCCGTGTTTCCACAGAGCGTGTTCGATAAGAAATGTGTAAAAAGCAGAGATTGAAACGAGATTAAAATAATAAAATAAATAACTAATAAAACAGCATGATACAAAAAATATACAAATAAATTAAAATACACAAAAGATTGTATAAAAATCATCTATTGTATCCGTGTATCCAAATATTAGCAGCGGGTAATGTAGTACCGTATTTAAACGCTTGCGCTATTTTGTAATTTTAATTTAAAAAAATTATTATTATTTTTAACCGTTTTCAAGCACTGAAAGATACAGAACAAATCATTCATAAATGTTGTTTTCTTGCTTTATGGATAATTTGAATGTTGAACTAACATTTAAATAGATTCGCTATTTTGGAAATTTCAACTGGAAATTAATATACAAAGGTACATATTCCACTAAATCTTGATAACCTCTATTAACACCCAACAGGAGGACACATTTCCCAACCGCTCGCTTCAGAGCCACCAGTGTAGTTTCTTCTCCTTCTCCTAACCGGCACAGCCTTGAGCGTTTCGCATATGATTTTGACAAAATCTATTTTGTCTAGCCAGCAACACTAACTTAGCACAAATCAGTTCGCGTATCGCTTCGAACGAATTCTAATCGCCAATGTCGCACTGATCGTGAACGCTGCCACGCTTCGCTAAAGTCCGGCGAACCGTTCGGGATAAGCAAAATTCAATGTCACCAGCAACCGGTTTATCCGATCGCGCAAAAATTGCGTATGGCCCTTACCCGGCCTGCGCCTAGTTGTGCAAATATTTGTCGCCAGCGAGTAGTGTCTCCGATGCCGCCCCGGCATACCTCGGCATGCCCCGGTTGCATAAGACAAAAGCGCGCTAAAGGTGGATATACCTGTCGCATCCGGATTGGGAATTCTGGTTGCCCCGCGCACGAGCACTGAGTTCGCTGTTCGCTCTCGTATTTTGGGCTGCCGTATGGTCAATCATCCGCTGCCGATGAGACAACAAAGAAAAAGGCACACTGGGAGACAATCTCCAGTTTTGATCGTTTGATCTCTTCCCGATGATGATGCGTCGGTCCGTAGTTCAAGTGGTAGTCAGCATCAGCTGAAGACGGCAGACAAGCAGTGTGCACAAACTGACGTTGAAAGTTACCTGGTGACGTGCAGAAACGATGATGTGGTGAAATTTGTCTGTCTCGCGAAATGCGCTGGCCAATCAAAGTCCACAACGACATAGCGACGGCGTGCGTAGACAATGACTTTAGCAATGCATAAAAAACTCACAAAAAAGGTCGAAAATTGTCTAATATTTCACACGCACGCGTGTGTGGGTCGTTGTGTGCAAGTGACCAGATTGCCTATTGAAATCGGTTCGCACGCATTCGCTCACCTGATCTTAACCTACTATGATAGAGCTAGTTTTTAGAGACCTTTCATTTTGATCAAGTTACCCAAACTGTGGCTCTGTAAACGACACACCTCCGCGCGCTCATTAAAAGCGCCTGTAGCGACTGCATGCACGATCGGTCAAAAAGTAATTCCCAAACTTAAAAGGTATGCTTTTTAAGTCCACCCATCCACCCACCAATTCCACGATCATTGGCAACAGCAGTTAGCTGCTGTCTGCTTAGGGTGGCCACGAACTAGGACAACATCGCTAGCTCTAAAGCCATTTCCCATATGTCTGTACCGTCATTTCGTATCTTCTCCTCATCAGGGTGCGAAAGGGCCTATGGCGGTCGAGCAATTGCTAGGGCTTTGCTCGGTTATGATTCGTTGCAAAATCAAATTTTCAATCCCTCCATCGCTTCGCTCTATTCGAAGACCCAACATGGCATAATTTTACATCTCTCGACACACACACACACACACACACACACACACACACACACGGCCATTTTGGGCATCGGAGGGGACAAAGTACTTGAACTACGAACGCAAACGAATACTTTACAGCAGCGAACTTTCGTGATCCTCGATGGATTCGCTCCCTCTCGATCTCTTTGTCATCCTCCCCACCTGATTGATGGTCTACGTGATATCTGGAACAATAAGTACATAGCATTAGCCCGGAGGGTTTTATCGACATAATGGTTCATTGCAATATAAAGTCACCCCCACCTCCAGCAGACAGCAGGACGGCGAGCGCCCAGCGCCGCTAAGGTCATCCAACGAACTGGGAAGTTCTTACATGTGTCAATCGAACCACTCGATCGCTGTAGCCTACCTTAAGCTGCGGTATCGTTCAGTCGATGGCCCCGTTTCGCGTGTGCTCCTCCGCGGCAGTTGGTCCAAACGCTCGGGGATATAAAAACAGGATCAACAGGCTTGTCGATGGGACTTCTTCAATTTGTAAACAAATCGATCTTCCTGCTTCCCCTAGCTCATCGGTGTCGCGAGGCAAGCCCGGATCTCTTCCTACGATGTCACGGTTAATGTGCGTGTTGCCGTGGTCCCGAAACAACCCAACCGGCCCAATCCACGCGGATGATACTGCAGCTTTGATAGTAGCTTCGGTTTTGTTTTTCTCCCGCAAATTGCGGGGCGGTTTTTGGGAAGAAACAATAATAAACTCGACGCACATTATTTGATTTGATTGATGAGCGCTGGACGTGCAATAACGTTGTGTGTACTCATCGATGGTAATGAGATCGGTTTTTATTTCTTCTTGGAGCTGTGACGTAGAAACGCTTCAACGTATAGTGGCCGGTACGATGGGGTAGTGGCCAAAGGCGTCTTGTTAGCAAATAGTTAAAATACCGCAATTGGGATGGTAAAGTTGTAGCTGAAAATTGAATAGAATTTTTATATTGTTGCTCTCCCACATTCTGCCTTTAGATCCAGCTAGATCAAACATACAAAATGGCGTCGGATGAACCGGATTCGAGAGATCTGTAAACTTAACTTTTGTTCAATAACATAATTAGAATACATTTGTTATTATTAGTGGATTCCTGTAGGACAGATACGATGACAGATCGATAAAACATTTTAGGAATAGCCCTGCAAAAAAAAAAATAGTTTGACATTTCAGACACGATTTGGATCATTCTTCTGCCCATTTGTTGTATACCACAGGTGCTTTAAATTGCCGTTTTAATTGGCACTATTTAACCTTTACATGAAATTTCTCATGTAAAGCAATTGAATTATGAACGCATTAGCAAGGCTACAGTTCTTCCACCAATCTTGACCTTACAAGTAATTATATTTTTTTAAGCTAGCTCGTGTACATTACATCCTTTTTTGCGGTACCACTGTGAAACAGCACTTTCGGAAGCATCTCATTATACAAACTCCTCGGTGCGGGCACTGTGGTGTGTCCGGCCGGGTCACCAATAAACAGAAGCAATCTAGGTTAGGCCGATTGTTTTTTTTTGTATTGTTTTTACACGCTAGTAGCTTTATGCGCCACAAGCTTAAGCCTTGCGTCAGGGCCAAACGATCGACTATCAGCGATCACGTGTGTATGGGGCCGTGTTATCCATTTTGGCAGATTGGCTCGCACACTCGCTCGCTCGATCGAATCGCTTCCCTTCCCAGCGCTAATGAAGACAGACCAACCGACTAACATTAAAACTAAACACGACCGTCCAACATCAATTAGCTCGCCGGAGCGGATGCCGGACGCGGGCCGCAAACGGGTGCAGGAACAGCGTGGTGTCAAAACACTGCCATAACCGTGACGAACATCGAGGGCCAAGGTGGTGGCCGCACGGATTCGTGTGCGCTCGGTGCAAGGATGCGACGGCGCGGTACGGGACGACCTACCGAAACCCATATTTGACCTAATGTTCGAGTCCTTTCTTTTCCAGTCGCGGCAAGTGTCGCACGAGTTGCGTTCGTGCAACGGGTGCGATAGCCCTTTTTGGGGACGGGAAACGGTGTGTTATTGAACACTGGCGTGTCCGTGCTAAAACCGAATCAATGAAATTTGATCTACAGACAAGGCTGTTACTATTTCGGTGTTCTTTCGCCGGCGAACATTCAAGCCTTCCCCACCAAACGGACACCAAATTAACACCCCTAGACGAGAACATTCCTTTCGCATTCGAACTTTAATTGAGTGGGTATATTCGTGGCAATTCAAATAATCTTTTCATCGGAATCAAAGCCCGTCCTGCTGGGGCGGATAAGTATATTT
This sequence comes from Anopheles farauti No. 4, assembly GCA_000956215.1. NCBI lineage: Eukaryota > Metazoa > Arthropoda > Insecta > Diptera > Culicidae > Anopheles > Anopheles farauti No. 4. Next base: position 11,241 of record JXWZ01002836.1, on the reverse strand, counting down.
AATTTTCTTACTATCCCCACGCCATTGACGCCATCTGTTGCATCGAATTTTCGCGATAATTTCTAACGAAAAACCACACCTCCACATGCGTCAAAGTTGCCTGTTGAAAGCGAAGCATCACGGTCAATAGTCAAAGTTTTCCGTTGTCAACAGTTGCACCGATTACTCAACAATCCCAACCGGATTAAGTTCCCATCCCCGGCAGTCGTTGCACCGGTCGTTGCTAATCGATTCAAGAAAGCGATATACGCCCTGCCCCCTAGCGCGGATCGCTATCGGCGGGAGTAAATTAAACCCTTTGTCGGTTGGTCGGTCACGATCGCGAACCTCGCCAGACGGCGTGTTATTCACCGTCTCCGAGCGGAGGGAGGGGGGGGGGGAAAGCCAGGTGTGACGCACTGTTGATTTGACCAATTTTCCACCCACTCGCACCCCGGCGCGATTGTGCTCGTGTGGGCCCATCCACCCGTCAAGGGCGAGTGCGACCGGGAAAGCGGAAGGTTAGGGTTGTAAAGCAATTGTGGCGCGGTTGTTCGGTCAGTTGATGGCGAAAGGAAAGAAATCTTCAGCACTCGTGCACTCCATCACCTTGAAACTGTCCCGAGATAGTGTGACTGCATTTTTCGGTCGCAGATCGGGAGGAGGAGGAGGCGCGGGGAGGGGAAAGGTGGTGCTTGTTTTTGGAGCTGGTGAGTTCCGATTACATGACGCCGACTCATCGTGTCTGTTGCTATCGAAAGAAATTTCCCACCACCGCAACAATGCGCTAGGCGGGAAGGGTTTTTTTTTCCACATTTCCGTTTTCTATTTGTTTTGCCTAGTGAAATTCCGTATGCCAGCTAGTGGAGGGTGATTTAGAACGCGAACCGTTCCAGTATCAGCCGCATTTTCGTATGGAGAAATCGGTTGAATGTAAATTTCAGTATCACACACCGCGTCTCCAGTTTCGGTCAGTTTTCGGTGAGAAATTCGCGTGAACGAAAACCGGTCGGCGAGCAAAGAATTCATCCCGACCGTCTGCGGGGAATACTTTCTTGTGACGCAAAACCAAGATCTCGCTCCGGATGCTAATGAGCGGTGGAGCACGGCCGCCAGCATGGTCTCAAGCAACGCGTCCTAACTCTTCCCTCCTAAACGTGGCGATTTACGGTTAGCTAGCCGGTGGAGCACTTTAGTGAGACGAGTTTCAGCACCACACCCGCGAGACTCTTCCCCACAAAGCGCGCCCACCCTGGACAGAACGTTCGCGAAATGAAACGAAACCGAAGTTCGACGCGCATCCCGGGACGAAGTACGTTGACACCTGGTGCCACCCTACTGTTCCCTACCGGATTTGAAAGGTTTCACCGAATATGCTAATGCGCACCCGACTCCTGGTTCGAGGCGGGCTTCCCAATCAGCTGGTATCTTTCTTTTCGCTGAAAAATTTGGCCGAAAAAAACCTGTCCCACAGAGTCGCCGACGCGAAAGGGCATTAAATTTGCCACCCGAAACTACAAGCGACCTGTTTGGACACGTGTTTTGTGAAGCTTTCAAAACGTTTCGGATCAGCGTCTGGGAAGAATGGTGATTTTTTTCTCTCTCTCTCTAAAGCTAGTAACGATTATTTCATCCGTAACGCGTTGAGCATGGAAGGTGGGTGCCCTTTGCCGACCGTTCACACCACCACTGCAAGCTCACAAAGGGTCTTCGAAAACGAAATAAAAAAACGTACTTCCACTGCGCGGTGAAGCCGCTAGTGAAAGCCACGATAATTAATGCACCTTACGCAGCATCTTCATTTCCAGCCAAGTTCATTAATTCGCGTGGATTAAAAATTAACAACAAAATACAGACTACTGCTGGTAACCTTCACTCGCTGATGCATGCACCGTTCGTTGCCTTACTCGCCCCCTGACACTCCCTTACGATTGGCCAACGCCGGCGCACCGCCGGTATGCGCGTGTTCAAGAAATGGACCATACCGTCGGATGGTCCCTCGGCCAGCACAGCTGAAGGGCATACGTACGGTACGGTGGCACTGCCCGGTGGTACGTAAAAGAACGTAAAATCCTGCTCCCAAATGGGCCAAGTTTAACAAGCTACATTTTGCACCGACGCTTTTGAAGACGCTCGCAGCTAGCGGATCGCTAGGCCCTGGTGGGATGCATCTCCGTTCCCGTGCCGATGCCGTTGGAAAACTGGTTCGGTGCACTTGACCACCGCGGTCGGGTCTCCCCCAGCCGGACCGGGATGGCAGGCGAGCACATAGGCAAGGTGACGATCATTACCCGAGACGAAACCGTGCCGATAATCAGTGCCATGAACGGTGCCTCCCAAAGTGGTTCCTGCGGTTTGTGCACAATGGGCGAACGTTGGTTGGATTCAATTCGAACTTTGCAGAAACATACTAGAAGCGTAGTTGAGGTGAGCTACATTAGGGCCAACTAGGAGGTGCTTCTGTATTGACAAATAGCTTTTTTGTTTGTAAAGTCAATGTTTAAAATCTAAGATGGGAAATGACTTGTTTTCCAACCCACTTTAAAATTTAAAAATCGGTGCTGGAGTCATAAAAAATGCCTTTGCTGAAAAATTCAACAACAAAAGTGCCCTCTTCCACATTTACAGAGACGTTTGCTTAAAACTAAACGGATTATGTGTATAAACAAAAAAACATCGGTTTCACAAATTAAACATTTAAAAATTGATATCTTTCATGCAAAAACGGTGAAATAAATTAATGTTAAAAAGCAGTATAATTTGAAAGAATTGTTATCTTAATATCGGAGTATACTTTACCCATTGTCCTCACACTAATGTCTCATCGTTCCCTCCTCTAAGTGCTCCAATGTGTCAGATTAGATTCCAGATGCAAAAATTGCACCTCTTCCACAAGGCGTGCCTGAAGATGCTCACGATCCTGGTTGGAATTTCCGCGGTGTTCACTTGACTCGGGCCAACAAATCGAGAACGAATATCAGGTTTCGCAGCCAGTTCCTGTGCAAGAACCGGCTGCTTCGGTGTGTGTGTGTGTGTACCGACACCCTGTATTACTCCCCCCCCCTCTCCCCCGCCCCTTTTGGGGTGGTGGTGGTAGGATAAAACGCCACCACAATGCCGCTAGTCGTAGTGTTAGTCGCAGTGGTAGTAGCATTGATTCGCCAGTATTGGTAGCATCCGTCTCGATCGACCACTCGCCCGCCCGCCCGCCTGCTCGCCCAGGAAACTCGCGTACGCATCCGCCCGCGGGCGCGCGGCGAGGCGGTGGGGGGTCGATATATAAAACAACGATGTCGCGTTCGCCGAAAACTCATTTCGCTGGTAGCGGCCGCTCGATTCACACGGCGCGATCTTTCGCTCGCGAGGAATTTGTTTCGTGTCCAGTTTGCAAGTCTTCCCCTTCCCGACAGAAAAAAAAAACCCCTCCCCCGGCGGGATCCCGTGATTTTATTGGCGTGAGTGTGTGCTTCAGCTCTATTTTTCTGTTCCCGATCGCTCCGTGTACGGTGGTTACAATAGTGTGAACCGGTGAACGCTGTTTTAGGTGAAGCGGGAACCACCCAAAGGACGAATTGCCGGTGCAGTGAATTTTGTGCATGTTTTTTTGTTGTTTTGTTTTGTTGCTCTCTGCTAAACGATTTTTGCGCCCCATCAACGGACACTCGAACGGGTCGACGAAAGGGACGGCTACCCATTTCCCCATCGGTTTGCGTAGTGACGATTATGTGGCGTACGTTGAACGTACCGTGCCGAGTCAGCAGCTGTGCTTCCCTGTCCGGGCAGTGGTGGTGATGGTGGTGGTGGTGGAGGGTTGTGGTGAAATTAAAGTTCGAACTGGTGCTGACGCTACACACACTCTCTCGGTTCGGTGGTGAATTCGGGTCCGGCGCGTAACCGAGGCGTGATTTTCAAAAGGGCTCGCCAAACTGCCCCGACCGTTTTGTGTGCCACAAGCTTCCCGCTCCCTGCCTTCCCAAGCCCCCGTTTGCTCACCCGCTTCCTTCTCTTTCTCTAGTTTCGCCAGTGAGAAACTGTGTCGCACTGTTCGCTCGTGGCCCTTCGAGGGAGTCTGTGGCGCTCTGCTTGGAAGCGGTGTCATTTATTAGAAAGGTAAGCTCCAGCTCCGGATCCGGATGTGTTTGGGGCGGTGATTGGGCGCACGGGAATTAGATGCAAACGGGTGCAGCCAATTCGCGTTACATGTGCATGTCAAACCACGCCCGATCGGGTGCACCTCGATCAGAAATACTAGTTTTTCCATTAAAATTCCCTATTTCCCTTCTCCCAAAATCCCTTCTTTGTGGACGGGAGGATGTCCTCAATAATGGAAAGTGATTGGGCGGGCGTGATTTACATCAGATCGAGAGGAACTAAAGCCGAAATCCACGGCGTCCATTTCGGGCTGGTCGCCCATTTGAACCGGTTTAGCGCCCGGCGGGAGTTTGATTTCGCTGTTCCGGCTGACGGTCGAGTCAAACCGAGAGCTTAAGCGCAGCTTCCCAACGTAACGTCCCATTCCAATCGGGCACGGACGATCTTGCGGGCCGCACAGTCTTACGTAAGTGAAATTCGGTCGCGCAGTCGGGAAAGGTGCGCTCGCTCGTCTGATGTGCAGCCATCGTTACCATGCTTTCGTGTTGTGCCACATTTTGGGGTTGCTGTACAAACCCGCGCCCGCATGTGTCATCGTTTGAAGTTATTTTAATTTTCCTACCTATCAATCGAGGAAGTGGTCGACTCTCGGCACTCACCGCTGTTCCCAACGAAGCAGGTTCGACTTTGAAAAGTGAAAACAAGTGCGCTCTTTTTCCACCTGGGAAGCTGTGCGCAAATGTCTCGATCAAGGACTTGCGACGGTGGATGCGATGTGTGAAGTAATGATCCTAATTGAAACGATCCACACGCCCACGGCTTTGCCTTGCCACTCGAGAAGCAGGCAAGGTCGATCGCCTATGAGGCTCGCTAGTTTGCTCGCTGGTTTGCGTTCCCAGCAAACACCCCGGTACGAACGATCGATATTTTTTGGTCACCGCTCTCGATAGCGTCGCTAGGCACTCTAGCAGACCCACACACTGACCGGCGCGCAATTCGCACCGCGTTGGCATTATTAGCTGAAGTTTGTTTTTTTTTTTGCTCGGTCACTCGCCGGTACGGTTCGGTTCGGGTCGTTCATTGGTACCCGGTATGGCGGAAGGTATTGGTGCCGTTCGGTTATGCAAGTGCAATTTGGCTGTAAAATGATGCGAAAGAGAAGGTGCGTTAGAGAGACAACCGCAGCAACAAAAAAACACCCAAAGAAATGGGCTAAATAGCGTGGTTGATGAAAAAGCGAAGCTCTATGGATGCAAACAGGTTCTGGGCGATGTTGATGTCATGGAGCCAAACAAAGGCATTATCATGTTTTTTCCTCGTTTGTAGATTTATTTAAGTGTGTGATAACGATTTTCATCGATTTAATCGATTAATGACGCCAAAAGCAAAATTTGATTGAAAAATAATTAAAAACAAAAACATTGTTTTTTACCGTTTTGACCACATCATTTGTGTATTGTAGTATATTCTTTTGTTTGAAATCAAATCACGCTTTTATTTAAAAATAATCGATAAGCAAATGGGCTGAAACGTTGCGCACCGAACAAAAATTGCTATGTTAAAAATTTGGTTTTTTTTTATTAATAGAATTCAATAATAAATTCAGCACAATATTTTTTTTCACTAATGATCTTTGGTTTAACAACAAGCAATTAATAAATTTGCAATTAATATCTTGTACAAAAAAACACACATTATTTTTTCAATGGAGATGAGTCACTTGTTAAAAAACTCAAAACAGGGGGTTTCAAATTATATAGTTTATATTTTATATTGATCATTTCGTTTAACACCTCATAAATAGATAATCACGATCTAAAGTCTAAGGTTTGGTACTTTTCAGTCCTTGTTTTCTTAACCAACTGCTACCTTCACGAGACTCTCGATAATGGGAATAAATAACACGCTTCACGGTGCAGACCCGCCGCAAATTGTGTTGACCGGCAAATTCGTCGCGAGCAACTTGACACCTTAAAACACTTTCCAAAGCAAACGCTTGCCGCTGCCACGTTCGTTGCACCGTTGCGATTGGAATTAGTGACCTTATTTTTTAATTATTTATATGTTTTAATCACATGTGCCCTTCCGCTATCATTGACGATGCACTTCCAACAGTCGAAAAACAATCTCCCACCGTAAGGGGCGAGCGCGAACGGTATCAACATCAACAGAAGGGCCCACCGAAGGAAGCGCCCTGTCGCACGGGTAAAAGCGAAGGGTAATGGTCGAGGTGAAAATTGAATATCACGCTCGAACGCTCGCCGAACGGTGGCACCGAACGGAACGGAGTTTGATCGTGAAAACTGTTGTGTCAAGGTCCGGTTGACGATCTGACGGGGTTTTTGATGGACCCGATGGACGATAATAATGCAAGATGTGACGTCACGAACAGGTGCTGGGGTACGCAAGCAGGGGACACGACGCCACCTAATGTCTTGTTTACCGGGACAACTTTTGAGCTGTCATTTGACAAATGGCAGACACGACCGAACCAAGAAAAAAAAACCCCAAATGTGCTACGCAAAAAAAAATCCACACCGTCCCGTCAAAGTGCTAAGTGACGCGAGAATTGGTCCCGGATGGAATGATGTTCGCGGAGTTTTTTTTTTTTTTTTTTTTGGGAGGAAGTGTCGCAAGCGTTCTAGGACATTATGTTTCAAGTGTAGCAAGTGCGTGTAGTGTGCGGTTTATGTTCTTTTTTTTCGGGACACCTTTAAACATCCTTAAAGCGATCCTTCATCGGCGATGAGTGCTCTTAAGTGATAATTTGTCAAGCCATTTTTTCTTAACAATTTGCGAAACCAATGTCCAACGGCCAAAGGCGATAGGATGGAGTGCTTAATTTATGTAAATGTCGCACATTGCCAAGATCCGAAGGAGATGTCCGTTGATGTCATTCCTTCCCTAAACCACTCCATCATGCTAGAATGGACGTTTAAAACACGAAACCGCACATTAAGCCTTGTCCGCTGCTTGCCGGGTTTCACCATCCGGCTCACACTGTTGTGTGATTTAAGGTTTTCGGTTGGAATGTGTTTCCCACTCTAAGCTTGGGCTCCTCTCAACCCTCTCGCTCTGTCTTTCTCGCGTTTGGCCAGTTTTGTGCGCGTGCCGATTACATCACACACCGATCAAATCGCCGGTTTTCAAATGCGGAAGGCACAAGTCCGTTTGGTTTTGTGTGACTCTGTAATGGTCCCCTTGAACGTTGAACGACCGATTTGGGTCGTATTTTGAGCAATTAATTTCACTTCAACGTACAATGGGCTCCCATCATGCGTGTGCCGAGATAAACGGGTCTTAAGTTGGGCATTTTTTTTTTTCGTGGTAAATATGTAATCGCTCTCTGATGGAATTGATTGAATGTAGGTGCACTTTATATTCGAAATAATAAGTTGCTTCAACAGCTTCTGCTATAGTGTGTAGTGGTTTATGTTACCATAGCTTTGCAACTGTATCTGCAATATTTAACATTTTGTTAAAATTTAGTATACAATTTAAATTTAAATCAAGCAAATATTTATTTTTCAGTTCTTTAGCCTATTAGACTGAATTTAACACTCCATTTTAGGCAAAAGCAAACCAAGTATCGCTCGTAATAAATGCAATATTAAATTAAAAAAGCGCGGAATTATCAAATCATGGATAAAATACTATTTCAGATGCAAAATTCTTGTGTTTGCTATTGAAAAATAAGTTAGATTCAGCATCTTTAAAAATCATTAAAAATGACAATATCATTATAAAAAAACTTTAATATTCTGCTTAATAGGCGTTTGGCTTCTTTCGTTCCATTGCCAACATCGGTTGCCAATCCGTGGTTTACATTAATATCGCTTACTTGCAAATAAATATTTTACATCTTTTCACTTACAACCACACCTTGTTTAATCACACTCACCGTAAATGTTCGTTGCAATGGAGCTCCATTTCTTTGGATGACAATCTACGGATCCCGCGATCCGTGAACCAGGTCGTTCGGGGTAACAAAGTGACCTCCCGCATTGTGCGGCAAGTGCGAATATGCGACCGACACTGGCACAGTGCTCCATTTTCGGTGCCTTTAATTACGCACCCGGCGTGTTGGCCGCTGCCTTCTGCCATCGTTGGCCTTCTCTTCGCCACGGCTACGCGCAAAGAGCAAACGAGCATGACCTAATCCCGCCGCTTGTTCAGACTCCAGCCCGACAGATCGATCGATCGATTATGAGGCAACGGGTTGGTGTTTTTTTTTTCAATTTTTTCGGTGCTTTCGCGGTAAGCGTATGGGTGAGTAGTTTCCTTCGCTCCTGCCATCCTGTGGCACACCGGTGGAGAACCCTTACGCGCGTCCGATGAATAATGCATCTCGTTTTGAGCGTTTTTTTTTGTTGTTGTTTGTTTCTTTGTTGCCTTCCCATTTTATCTAGCCCGTTCGGTTCGTTTCGTTTCACTCTCGGTATGTTTTCGCTTTTCTGTTTGTGCTTCTCTCCCCAGCGGTCGCTGCTCGCTACATAACAACGCATTCAAATCCCGGCCTCCCGGCAGATGGTGGATGCTGCAACCGACCGTCCACCGTCGTGGCCTCTTTTGCACGTCGGCACGGGACTGGTTCGCGGTTTTTTTCGGGGTTTGCCGTGGCTCGGTTCGGTTCGGTTCAGCGTCGGGCGTTGTGCACGACCGTTTGGTGGTTGGTCGGTCGGGTTTTTACATGATGTAATTGATGGGCACCGTTCGCACCGGCTTTAGCCTAGGTCAGCGCGTATGCGAGACCGATACGGAATTTCGCCACGATCGAGCGACGCGAAGCTCAAGGTTGCTTTTCCTGGCGCGAGCTGTGCATCATCGTTCGGTTTTTGCATGTTGCTCCCCACCACCACATCATCCCTCCCACCGCACCCGGGCACGCGTAACCGTTACGAGCGGGTCGTACCAAGCGAGGCCAATGTAAACAACATCCCTTAGCCTGGCCTCGTGTCCACTGTGACTACCGAGCCAGATGGAAGGGCCAAAACCGGCCGATCGAAGGTCGACAAGTGTTCGCCGCAAAAATGTGCATGGGCACGAGAAAGATCGATGCCGTGCACGCTCGCATCTGTGTGTGTGTGGGTGTGTGTGAGTGTATGTGAACTTTAGTGATGCGCAGTTTCGGGAGCGCCCCGGCCGTCCCGGCCGTCGAACACGTTTGATCCTTAAGCGCCGCGACCGGGGCGGGTCGAGCATTCAAACGATCCCATTAGCCTTGGGGGCTAACGCCGAAACCACCCACGCTGCCGCTGGGTGGGGTGAAGTTTTCGTGGAGGAATTTTATGCCGCGCTCGCGGCGGGCGCTGTGTCGTAAAACAAAACTCACCCGCGTGTCTCTGGGGGTGATTGTCCCTTTTTCGCGTTTTGGCTTTGTTTTGGCCTAGCGCGCGCGTGTGTGTGTGTGTGTGTGTGTGTGTGTGTGTGTGCGCCCGCTGTACGTGCAGGCGACGTTAATAAGAAGCTTTAGTTCCTGGGAAAATTTGATTACTTCCTTGTTCAAACGTTCTCATACAAACCAGGATCCTGTTTGGAATCAAACACGCACGTCTGTTTTGAATATTTGATCACCGAAAATGAATATTTTTATTTTCTAAAATAATATAAAAAAAGGAATCATTAAACTTAAATCCCTTTTGGTTCATTTGGCTAATGTAAAACATACAGCAGATAAGTGTTATGTAAACGATGAAAGTTAAATTAAAATATATAATATTTAATTACTATTATTATTTTTATGATATATTGGTATTATGATAATTAGTTTTTAAATTTTGCATGTTTATGGATATTTCAAAGCACTAACAGATATTTTGACCCCAAAACCGTTTTCTCCTAGTGAAGGAGCTTATTACTTTTTTTTGATTAATTTGTTGAATTAAAATTAGTTTCAATTATTTGCTCTGTTTGCTTTACATGTATCTTATATTGAATTGAAAAGAATTGTGAATAATTTTAAGAGCTATTTTAAACGAGTTCACCTGATTCCATTTACTCAAAACAAAAAAAAATAGGTTGACCATCACCGCCGTGAAACTTTTAAGCAAAAACATTCAAATAAAAACGGTAATAAAAGTAAGCTGCGAGCAGACCTTGAAAGTGATGGAAACTTTGCAACAAGATTAGAAACACTCTCACTCGCCGCCCGTCTAATGCTGCCGGCGTGAGTGACAAACAACCCAGGCTCCATCTCGGCCTTCCATCCTGTGCTCGGCATACAAAGCGCGTCCATTAGGCCGGCCGCCGTCGAGCCTACCGATTATCGATGTATCTAGCGACGTGCCGAGCGTAGCGTAAAGTGCGTTTCGGTGTCCCACCGGCAGCCTGGCCTGGGCGATGCCGGACCGTGCGAAGACCTATCGTTTCGGCATCGATCACTGGCTGATAGCTAGCAAACACCGGCCGGTGTCGATCCATCGTTGCCCACCCTGATCTTTGCGTCAAAATCAGGTCATGCCGGGAAGAACAGGCGGTGGGATGTTGCACACGAGTGGTTACTCACTTCACTTCACTTCCTAATCCGGAAATTACCAAACCGATTGGGTGCAAACAGGGCCATCGTGTCACCGGTGCGGGCATTCGATTGAGCAGAAAAAATGGCCCAACAACAAGCGACGAACCCCTCCACCGGGCGTGAGGGAGCCGCGGGTGTTGCGGTTTGAAATTGAATAAACATAAACAGCCAGACCCGGGGCGCGCAAACACTCGCGCGCTGATGGATTAAACCATTCCAGTGCGCTGCAACGAAAAAGAAGAAGAAAACAGCAACACAAAAAAAAAAACGAAACAAACCAACGCTCGGGAAAACGGGGCTAGAAATGCTAATAAAACTCGCTGGGCACGGTGAGGCTTCAGTCGTGTCGTCTTTTCACGTCACATTCCGCGTTTAATAAGCTTACGCAATATGCGGGCCCGGCACCCCCTGGGGGGGGGGAGTGAGTCGTTGAGAAGAGCCGCAAAGCCGGGTGCGACACGATTTGCGTCACTCGCGCCGTACCTAAGCATCGAGTAATTTTTTTTTCTATCTTACCCACCGAATGGGCGATCTTTCCGCGGCGGTGGACACGGTGTTAATTGTACGCAATGCACATCAACCATATCGCTGCGTGCTCGGGCAAGATCAAGTTGAAGTTTACATGCGGATGCGCTCTCTTGGAAGTGAGAGGG
>JXWZ01002835.1:0-28117 GCA_000956215.1 Anopheles farauti No. 4 | reverse complement strand
AAACTATAATACAACAACTTTCCTCACAATGCTAGTTACCTAAGTTCAAACGGATTTTTATTTTCTATTTCCGTTTGAGTTTGAAATATTATCTACCAGAGCACAGCCTAATAAATTGTTGCTCAAATGTCATGTCCGTCATCACACACTTGTAAACAACAAGAAGGAATTGTACGGCACGCGAATACGGCGAATTGTCGTGCGTGAGACAACTGCAAAACTCGCGGTATTTTTTATCACGTGCATGTCATTATTATGTAAACAAAGCACTCGTGAGTTGTGTGAACAAGTGGGTTGCTAATTATCACATAGGTGATAAGGAGGGTGTGATTGAGGAGTTTGATTAATTTGTTTTCAATAAAACGATTCCGCTCCTGGTTCACCAATCAGCTGGTGTTGTGTTTACTACGTAGACGAGTGGGAACGATGTCAATTACAGAAAAGGACCTGTATCGGGATACACCCGTGCGCTATTTGGGTGAGCTAAAAATTCTTTATCTTTGCGGTGGTGCAATAGACTGTATCGATTGCGTTACATCATTGGAAGGTTGCTTTCCTTGACTCGACTCCCTTTCTTGTCAATTGAAGGATACGCGAACGAAATCGGAGAAGCCTTCCGTCCGGTGATCAAGAAGATCTTTGTGCACGCTAGCTATGCGGTCGCGATCAGTTACGTGCTAGCGGATACGGCCGATAAATCGAAGAAGCAGTATGATGTGAGCGTTACGTTAAAACGACTAGCTTTTCTCTAGTAATTATTGATTTGCTTACGTTTCTGTGCAGAAACCCGAAATCCTTGGTGGAGGATTCCGCGGTGCCGCTGTAGCTTCCGGCGATACGTTGCTGTGGCAGATGTTTGCTTCCGTCATCATTCCCGGATTCACCATCAATCGGTAATTATAGGCATTGACACAGCATCAGCTTGTTTATTCTAACACTCTCCCTCCGTCCTGCTTGCAACAGGATTTGCTGGCTTTCCAAGGCAGCCTTAAAAGCAAACAAAGTGAAGGGACCGGTGGGCAAATGGGGACCAACGATGCTCGGGCTGCTCGCCATTCCATTCATCATCCATCCGATCGATAGTGCAGTTGATTACGCGATGGATAACACCTACCGCAAGTATGTTAAATAATATTTCGTTACGCCTTCGCCTTCGCCAGCTACTCAAACGTTCTCGAAAAGATGTGTTCCCAACCGATGAAGATGGATATAGGCCAAACTAGATCAGAGAATATAGCACAAAGGAAGAGCACAGACGCACAGACGATATTTCGCTCAATATTTTTAGCTTTAGCCTGGTGCCAGTGAAACGGAGCGTGGTTTACTATTTATGTGGCAATTTAATGAAATTAGACTATGGTGTATCTCAGAACTACGATTTACAGCACAACTAGACACAAATGTTTGTTATACTTCACTGTGATAGGAACTGGTTGACACTAAGTGGTTACGGGAGTTTCTTTACGTGAGGGCAGCTAGTCTTAAAGAAACGATCAGCAACATAATATTACAACGCGCAGAAGGAGGAGGACGATGAACAGGTGGACAATAAAACATAAAATCGGTGCTACAAGGGCTCCTCGTAAGCAGCCACCATAATAAAAACGTAACCAAAAGTCTTGCCTCAACTCCAAGCCGAGCGTTCCATTAATCGTAAAACGAGTAGGACGGTGGGGTACGATCCTGTCCGAAACCGCGTCCGAGTTGATTCCTCCGCGAGCGGAACGTATTTCTCGCCCATCCGTTGGCCTGTTGCAGTCGAGAGTGAACAAGATGTTTTACCTTTGCGACGAACTCAGTTACCATTGCATTGCGGCCGGGTGGAAGCTGGTTCTCGCTGGATCGATAGTCGCGGTCACCGAGGAACTGAACCGTCGTCACGGGAGGTTTAGATCCGAACTAAAACAGCAAACGAAAAAAACGTTTTCAGGTGGAGTACAGAAAACAGAGGGAAATGTAGATATTGTACCCATAAAAGATCGCTCCGGGGGGCGTTAAGATAACTGTGTTTTGGTTCCAGAACGTGTTCCTTCAGGTGGGTGCGTTGCTTTCGTTTTGCACAGTAGGGTCGCAAAGTCACAAAGTAAATAACCTCGATAAGTGAGATGATCGAAAACCCCAAAAACAATCCCAACAATCCACCAACGTTCGCTTCATTCGTGCGGGTAAGCATAAAAGAAGTTAAGGGAAAGAAATCTTACGTTATCGACAGTTTGTACAAATGTTCAGATATTACAAATTACAGAGAAAATCTGTGAAGCCCACCAACTCGCCCTTGGTAAAGCTGCGATAGTAAGTATCCTTTACGAAGACGTATATCAGTGCAAGATTATTTCTGGAGAAAAAAAATAACTTTCCAATAAATTTTGCTTACAAACCGATTCAAGCATAACACTCACTTAGCATACTGTTCATCCTTGACGTTATCCAGCAAGTTCTCGCGTATGCCGAACTTACCAATCTCCAGTTCGGCCGTCGTTACATCCGGTATGTAGCTTATCTCGAAGCACCCGGGCAGACAGGTGCAGGACAGACTAGTGTTGGCAGTGAACGCTATCGAACTGCGAATCTGCTCGTAACACCTGGCATTGGCCCGGCTGCAGATCTTCGTATCTTCGTACAACTTCGGCAGATAGTACAGAACGCATCCACAGTTCTCCAGTATCAGCTTGGCCTCACACTCCAGCTCACAGTTGTTGCGTGAGTACACGCTGTAGTACGATAGGTTGGCTTCGTTCGCAAAAACGCACTGCCGCTGAGCCTGCGCCACCTTCCGTATCTGGTTAGCCGCATCGTTAATCTTCGGCGTGATGATGATCCTGTTCTCCGAGCCAACCGGGATGTACTGCGCGTAGTCCGTAATCTTCGGCGTCTCGGTTGGGTTGTGAAAGATGATTTTGAACCCGGTCGACGATGTGGACGAGCAGAAGTAATCACTCACGTTCGCATCCAGCACCATCGCCAGCCCCATCGTAACACCGGTGCCGGCAATCATCCGCGGGTAGGTCGAGTTCGACGGATTCTCTGCGTAGCCGTCTTCCGGTGTCCAAAGAATGGGTCGGAAGCGTCCAACACCGTCACTTACCTCCGTCGGGAAGATGTTCGGTGTGGTGGCGTTCCGGAACATGAACGCCGAATCGAGCGCGTTGAACGTACAGCAGAGCCCTTCGTCGGTGAAGACGGATTGAAAGATGTCCGTGCATTTCTCGGTTTGCTTCGCGTAACGGCATGCCTTTAGCAGCCCGGAACATGGTTGCGTTGACTGAAGCGGGATAAGGATAAGAATTAACTGATGTGCATCGTGATGTGTCTTACATGTCTTACATTCAGTAGCAGCTTCTTCACCACCGACCATTTTCCTTCGTACTGGGTCACGTTGAAGTCACCATCGATGGAACAGATGCTCTGGAGCACTGTCTGCTCCAGCGTGTGCTCCTCGAACCGTTCGGCGGCTTCTCGCCGTATCTGGTTCATATTGCAGATCGTCACGGCCGGAAACGGGATGTTCTTGATGTGTGTGGCAATCGGATTGAGCCCGATTATGATCGGTGACGATTGCCACTTGATGTAGACGTTAGAGATGAAGTAAATCGAGCAGGCCGTCACAACGATGAACGTCAAGAAAAAGTAAGCGCTGAAAGGAAATTAAAAAAGAATTTCAAGGATAGAAGGATTAACACCGGCAAGGGTGAACTAACGCAAGAGGCTAGCCACCTTACCGTTCGCACAGTGTCAGTGATACCGTCCCGATATATTTCAAGCCATGGATAGTGGTGTTGAGGCAATACTCGCGAAGATTTTCCGTAAACGTCACGCGCTCATTATGCAGCAATTTGGTGCGTGAGTCTACTACGAGGCGATGGAGTGGGAGATAAAGATGTGTTATTATCGGATTTATGCTCATTTAACATACGACAAATGCCAGATTATATAATCTCAATTCACTTACCCTTTTCGAATGTCGCGTGTGTAGGCCGTGGATGGTTTGCCGGAAATACAGGAGCCATTTTGTAATGTCGCAAAAAATCGCTTTTACTTTTCTCTAACTTTACGAACGGACCGCAGCGATCTTTGTCATACTTTTATGGATAATGGAGGGTGATTAATTTGTTACTCTATTTATCTGCTTGTAATTAATCGTAATTATTTACAGGATTTTCAGATTTGATACATTTCACATGGAAAATTCATCCCACAACCTGTACTTGTACGCACTGAGTGAATTCAGTGCATGCTTGGATCAATATTACTGAAGCTTGGCTATGCTTCTTCCTTCTTGCTAGGCTTACTGGGCCCTAAAGCAAGCAAGCACATTCTTCTAATTCTGCAATTCTTATCATTTTTTTTTTGTAGGAACACACATCCACGTGCGCCATACTTGACTTGAGTGGCAATGAGAAAAAAAAGGTTCCATAGACGCAAGTGTTCAGAAGAGCTTCCTTCCGCTTCCATGTCGTTATGTACGAGTGCGTCTCCCGTTCAAGAGTCACCCAACCCACATGCACATCTGCGGGAAGGCACACATACACGCAGCCAGCCGTGCACGCAAAGACTTCAACCCATGATTTGAGGCGTCCTTCGTTCCTGGCACGTAATCATCGGCATCAAGCGTGTGTGCTGCGGAAGGAAATTATTTGCATGTATCGACAATCAATCAACCGGCATTCACCACCGCCAACATCGTCCTGCGTGTTTGGCGGAAGGAAGGCTGCTACGGGCTCCGATGCGACCACCAGGCAGGTTAGGTCACGAAGGCAACATTAATCCTTGGGCCAGCACGGGGTGGGGTAAAGGAAATGCCTGAGAGACGGCATCCGGACGGTGCTCCATGTGTACGTACGTGCAATCGCTTTATGGTGGATTTGCCGCATAGATTGGAGTTTTATCGTGTTCGGCGTGTTCGGTGATCGGAGAGCAATTTGAAGGAGCCATTGTTTTCTGGTTCAGGTGCTTGCCAAGCATTGGTACGTTTGAATTATTTGTGAACAATTTTTCACGCTATGTGCAGTGGTTAGTTTTTTTTTTATTCACTCTTATTGCCAACAGCGAGGAACATCTGCATGAGCACCAGAAGCTTAACACGACTCACTATCGATTGACTTTCCAACCCATTTCCAATTCGAACAACATCCCTACCCGTAATTTAATCGATGAATCTTCTCCCACACCTCTCTGTCGCAGGAGGAACTTTCATTAAAGTTTAATTTACAATTTTGT
This sequence comes from Anopheles farauti No. 4, assembly GCA_000956215.1. Taxonomy (NCBI): domain Eukaryota; kingdom Metazoa; phylum Arthropoda; class Insecta; order Diptera; family Culicidae; genus Anopheles; species Anopheles farauti No. 4. The sequence continues at coordinate 22,900 of JXWZ01002835.1, read as the reverse complement.
CACCACGGTCACCCCCGCTCGAAGCCATCATTTTCCAATTTTTCACGTCGCTGGGTTCGTGCGCTTCGGGACCGGGAGCCATAAGTGCGACGGGACGGGGCGGTCAGACATCGACACACACACATACACACATAACGAACGATTTTTTTTTCGTCGTTCGCTGCCGAGGAGATATCGAGCCAAACCAACGGCTTAAATGCTTAGTAGATGGGATCGAAAGGTAAGCGCCGGGTGGGTTAGACCAACATTGGGAAACGAAGTCATTTTTGGGAAATTTCATCGACGGTACACCGTACCAGCTGCGTCGGTTCGGTTATGATTTTAGGACGAAGAAAGGAGGACAAATGAACGCGTGCAAAAAAGCTAAAAAAAACACTCCTCCCTTCTGTTCGAAACCGTTCGCGCCAGAACGATTGGTGAATGATAATCTATTTTTGCGGAGAATACCGGTCCACACATTATCCAACCAGGTGCTCCGGGATAATTAAAGTTGATGGTTGCGGAGTGGATGTTTGCATGCTTTTTAGCTTTAAGTGAGCAGCCCGATTTAATGGACGCTTAATGTAGCATAAACGCAATCCAAGCACGGTTGATGTGATTTTTAGCTTCACCCGGAGCATATTCGCGCTTATCTGTTACGCGGTGCGACTGAACTCGGGCTTTTTTAATGGTGATTATGTTTATCCTTTCGCTGTATCGCTGGTATTAGCATACAGTGGTCGGATCGGATCGGATGGTATTGCTCAATAAAAGGCCACGAGAGAGTTTTCATGAATGTACTTATTCATGGAAATCGGCAAACACCGGAAATTAACGTAATACCATCCTTACTGATTCTGTAGTTAGGTGAATACTGCGTTGCAAAAAAAAAAGATGTTGATTTGACCAGTCGTACCCCAGATTAACGTTTCAGGGAGTATAAAATGAAGTATAATCCAAACAAATGTATATAGTCGAGAGTGTGTATGTTTTTTTTTAAATTATTTTTAAAGTCCATCGTGTTTGTTCCCGTCCCACCGACATGCTTCTTTGTTGGAAGTTCGTACGCCGCTGCCGAAAGCGTAAATGGTTTATCCGGAGGGTGTGCTTAAAAATAATTGAACTTAACTTTAAATCCTGCCAAAATGTGTTCGAAGAACGATCAATGGAATTAAGATTCAATTATCCTGGCAGCATTCAGCGCCGCAAGCCCAACAGTATAGTTTAAAAAATGCTACCGTGGCGCCACCGGATTAACTGCAACTGGGATAGGGTCGTTTTTTTTTCTCCCCCTGTGGTGTATCCTCGACCATCCTGCGCGCTTGAACTTCCGCCTGATTGAACAATTTGCTTGCGGTTCGCAGTGGTGCAGTAAAAACAGTAAAAAATGTACATTTTTACCGGAAATTGTGCAGTAAAGCATTGTTAATTCTTTTAGGGTGGCTGGAAGAACATCGAACGTAAATTGCACCACGCAACTCCGGTGCGATATTTCACACTTTTAACTGCATATTTCACAAGCACGGAAACTATTCAGAACACGTGAAGCGTGTGTTTTTTCTTTCCACGAAATCGTGTATACTATTTGGAAATGTTTTTTTAAATAAATATAGGACATTAAGAATATAAATACACTACAATACACTTCGTGAGTCGGACGTCTACAAACAGTCTAACAGAATCACATCCGATGTCCGACGGTACTGTTGTTCTTCTAAATCTATATTTTCGGCTCTGACCGTCTAACGAACACTGAAGCTTCTTTCGTGCTCCCGACCCTTTTTTATTCTATTTGGGATCACGTCAAAAAGTGTGTGATTTCCACGCTGGTTACCTGCAAGCATCGTTCTCCATCAAGTACACAGGAAGCAAACAGATACTAATCACTACAACAATGATTATTTTAGAAGACCGATCCTAACACTGGATACAACGTGGGTTTGAGTAAAAAAAGGAAATTTTTGTTAACCATCCATCTGATAGACTAATGCACAGGAAGTTGATGTACACTTGAATCAAAGTTGTTGATTGAAAACAAATATTAAGTATTTTGGTGGAAAAATTGTGTCCTATTGATTCACGGCTTAAGTCACACTGTGGCAAATGCCACTGGATGTCCGATTTCGTGTGACATAAAGTTTATCTTTTCCAAGTTTGCTTAAACAAGGCTGCCAGAAGTTTTACTTCTGCTACCCCCCTTTTGGCTACGATCCATATGTACTCGCGCGTGTCAACGGCAAGGACTACAATGCGCCGCACGGTGTCACGATATGCCGGGAAGCATCGAAACGGAGCTCCACCACATTCCATTTATTTGAATTGACCGGCATGTAACATGGAAGCGCAGCTGCGAAAGGCTCCGTGTAAACACACAAATGGCGAAGGATATTTATCAACACCTCCGGCACCTGCACCTGATTGTGGCGGGTTCTCCCCTTTTGCGGATGTCCGAACGGCAGGAGCCGATGGGTTCCGGATTGTTTCGAAAATCCTGTACCGTGTTACCGCAACCATAATGAGGTCACTGGTGTGCATCCATTTGCAAATAGGCAAACAAGCAAACCGCAAACCCGAGCCGTTGCTTGCATTGCTGTGCAACCTGATGCATTTTCGCTATCACTCGCGCTTTTCGCGGATATACGCGCTTAACTTTTCCAACATGAAAGGGCTAGTTTTGCGTGTTATGCGAGTCTGTTTAGCCGTGTAAAAGGTTATCCAGAAGGCGCTGGACGATGCCGTGTGATACGTCAAGTGGAACTGCAATCTTTGAACCCTCTCACCCACGAGTGTGTGGCGTGCCGGGGTCGGGCTGGGGACAAACATTCTCCACGGGTAAATATGAAAATGCACGTACGGGCGGGGCATGATGACACACACGCTTTCTCGCCGCTTTGCGGACCCAGCGGTGGCCTTACCGGATTTTCATTTCGTGACAAGACGCGGATGCGAAAGTTCTTTCCCTTCTTGCGTCCCGCCTGAAGTGGGTTGAAGTGCTCGCGCATAGCTTCGTTTACCATCGTCATTAGCACGAACCGTTTTGGGTCGACGGCGTAGTCGTCGACGGAAGGGTTGAGGTTGGTTTTTGTTCGTCGGTGTAAATATTTACACTTGCCGCAGATGATGGCAGATGAGAATAAAAAAGCGGTGGCGCCACTGTGCAGTGCATTTGCATGGGGTAATTGCATCCGAGCGCGAGTCGCGAGCACAAATTAACGAGCACTAATCAGTAAAGCGCACTGCAGAGGCGGTGTTGGAGGCGCGTTGGAACCATCTACTTGTTCGTCCGCAGTGTAGCGACGGTGCTAAAAAGTGCAAACTTTCTGGGTGAGTGAAATTGAAATGACGGTTGCGCTCGGAAAGAAGCGCTGGAAAGTAGCCAGAAAAAAAGGATTTATTTGCCCCACGCGAAATCATCACATCCAGGAAAGTGGGTTTATTGTGCCTAGTTGCGATATTGTTGTCTAGTTGCGAAGCAAAAACATGCTGTGATTTGTAGTAGTAGTAACACCCATTCGTAACTGATTGCTTTTAAATGTTCACTTTAGCCTTCTTGTAACTGCAGTTTCAGCAGGCCGGCAGCTTATTCAATCACCTCACAAACACCATGCGTCCGTCAGTTCCCTGAATGATCGGGGACATCTTGGCTACGTAGCGTTCGAATACATCGATGTCCAGCGGTCCAACGCGCACGTTCGTTCGATGCTGACCGAACATCTCGTACCCGTTGCCACCGCTCCCAATCCACGCGGCAATAGCGATCCGATAGGTGGCGCCAGTGTCCAGGGGTTCATAGCGCGGGATACGGCAAACGCGACATCGCACATCCACCCGCTGTACGCGCTGAGAGACGGGCTGTGTGAGGTTGAAGATCACCCGCAATCCCGAGAACTGCAGCACGTCGGCCGTGTTGTAGCGACTCGCGCTATACTCAAGCGCATCGAGCAGATACTGGCCGCGTAGGTCGAACGTGTCGACCGTGTTCTCGTACGGGATGGCCGTCACGAGATCCTCGTACGTTAGCGAGCCAGCATTGAGCGAGGTGCGCAAACCACCGTCGTTGGTGATGCCGATCGCGGCGTACGTCCACTCGAGTTCACTCTCACCACGCCCGACATAGAAGTCGACGAACGCGTCCGCGACGAAGCTACCGAAGTTGCACTCGCCCGTCCGGCAGGCCGGTTTCGAGAGGAACACCTTCGAGCTGCCGACCGGTCGTACGGCCAGGGCGTCTACCTGCGTGCGCCACGGTTCAAGCTGCTGCTCGATTTCCTCGTCCTGCGGGAAACGCTCGTCCAGCAGCTCGGTGTTGCCTTCCCAGCGTACGATTTCCCCGTGCTCGTCGAAGTGCACCAGAAGGTGACCGAGGTACTTGGTAAACGATCCCGCCTGTACGATCAGCACCTGCCGGCCCGTCGGCTGCTGTACCACGTACGGGTACGCATTGGCCGGTTCGTCTGGCCAATCGGTAACGTTGCCCGTGTGGAGCAGCGTGTGCGAATGTCCGCCAACAATCACGTCCACATCGGGACATTCTCTTCCGATGCGCTGATCGATAGTAAAACCACAGTGAGATAACACGACGATGATGTCCACACCGAGCTGCTTCAGTGCGGTCGCCTCCCGGTTAATACACTCCACCTCATCCAGAAACCGAACGCGCTCCGTCATACTGAGCGTGTCGGTCGCATGGTGTATGACACCGATGATGCCGATTTTGCGACCACCGCGCTCCAGTACGACGCTTCGCTGATACTTCCCCTGCAGCGTTGGCTCCTCGCGATCGTCGATGTTTGCCACCACCATCGGACTGTTGATCGCCTCCAAAAACGGCACCAAACCCTCCACACCGTGATCGAACTCGTGATTGCCGAGCGTCATCGCATCCGCCGGCAGCAGATTCAGGAAGTGCGCTGTCACGTTCCACCGCAGCAGCGTGTACCAGATCGTGCCCTGAAAGCTGTCACCCGCGTTCAGGTAGATCGGATTCTGATCGGCGTACTCCTGCTGGAGCGATTTGATGCGGGCGACGACACGTCCGTACCCGCCGATGCAGCGCTCCCCTTCGTCCGGTTTGCAGCGCGTCGACACCGCATTTGTCTGCTCGAAACGGGCGTGGAAGTCGTTCAGGTGGATGATCGTAAGCGGATACAGCGAATCCCCGTCGTCACTCTTTCCATCCAGCCACGGATTGTTGCTGATCACCACGCCTTGCTCCGAAGTGGCGACCGTAAACCGCACACCAGACAGGCTGGCAGCTGTCAAACAGAACGCCAAGCGTAGCGTCGTTCCAACGATGCACATCTCGCCAGTGTCGTACACAAACGAGAACTGATGGGGCCTCCGTTGGTGTTGGTTTCGTTTCGGTAAACAAATTTGATAAGAGCGCAAATCCGACAAGGCGGAGAAGAATGACCAGCCAACTTGACGGGAGCGTCTATGGTGCGAACAGCTTTAAAGCAACGAAAGTTAGGTTCACGATTCTCACGACCCAGTTCAGGCGAGTGATTGATGCGAGTGGGTGAAGCAAGAGGAGGTGCGATAAAGGCTAATAAATCCTCGTATCTGCCGATTGCTCGCTGCTGCTCGCTTCGTGAGTGATAAGGACCGTAAGATTTTGATGCAGATTAATGCATCAAAAGCAGAAACACGAAAGGGTATTTTAAAAGTAATCTAAAATGATGATAGTTAGCAGATTTATTATAACACAAGTTTTTGGTTGCATTTTTGTACTTGCAGATACTCTACTAATCGCGCATTTCCGAGTTGTCAAAGCGTCAAAATAACTCTCCCATGTTTCTCATCCATCAGGTCGCACCCAAATTGTAATCGAATAGAAATTTGCATGTTTACCACATCTACCTTATCTTTATACGACGTGATGGATATACGGACTTTAATCGATCATAGCCGGTACACTCCCAGCGATCCGTCACAGATGCCATTATGTATAAAGATGGCTTTGTACGTGAAGAAGCCTGCTTGAGCGACGAAAGAAGGCCCAAAGTGTCTATAGGTCCATTTCAACAACAATTGCTCACTTGTAGGAGCAGCGTGCTACAATAAAGAACGGCAATAATAACGAGACATCCCATCTGCTCGGACATATCAAGACGTGTCGTCAAGACGCTAAGCAGTCTGAGTTGGTCCACCGGGGAGTTCGTTTACTTACGCTTTAGGGATTCTCTTAACAGCGACATCCTAACGCACCTCGTGCAATCGTGTAAGTTTGCTTGGTATAGGTTATCTGATGACGGTAATAAACACGCGTATGATCGCGTTCGTGTCTCGTTTTCTATTACACCAGCACTTGTCCCTTATCAGGACCACACAGTGACGCTATAGCGCAGCTGTTTGCGTGTTGTGCGACTGTGACTTCGTCTGGCAGTTGTCATCGAGGTACGCGTCTGGAATGATGGACTCGATGCTCTGGTGGTTTGTGCGAATCAGCGTATTGCTGGGAGTCGGGACAGTCGGCACGGTTCTACCGCAACCATCACCTGCCGGCACGGGAGTTCTCATAGCGAAGCAACCGTCAGAACTGTTTCCGCTAACGATCATCCACCTGAACGACTTCCATGCCCGGTTCGAGGAAACAAACGCTTTTTCAACGCGCTGCAAACCGGACGAAGGGGAGCGCTGTATCGGAGGGTATGCACGTGTCGTTTCCCGGGTGAAGTCTCTCCAGAGTGAGTACGCCGATCGGAATCCAGTGTACCTGAACGCGGGCGATAACTTCCAGGGAACGCTCTGGTATTCGCTGCTGCGGTGGAATGTGACGGCACACTTCTTGAATATGCTTCCGGCCGATGTGATGACGCTCGGCAATCATGAGTTCGAGCATGGAATTGCGGGACTGGTGCCGTTCTTGGATGTGATCGACAGCCCGGTGGTGGTGGCAAACATCGACGATCGCGAGGAGCCAACGCTGCAGGGCAAGTACACGAAAAGTGTCGTGCTGGAGCGCGGTGGTCGTAAAATTGGTGTCGTTGGTGTCATCCATCATCTCACCAACACGATGGGAATGACGGAACGGTTGCGTTTTCTGGACGAAGTGGATCAGCTGCGGTTGGAGCTCGACGTCCTGAAAGCGGCAGGTGTTCAGCACATAATCGTACTGTCGCACTGTGGACTTGAGATCGATCGGACCATTGCCCGGGAGCTGCCGGATGTGGATGTAGTTGTTGGTGGTCATTCCCATACATTCCTGTACAATGGAACGACCGATGCGTTCCCCGATGATGCAGAAGATACCTACCCGATTGTGGTGGAGCATCCCGATGGTCGCACAACACTGATCGTGCAGGCGGCATCGTACGCGAAGTACGTTGGTCGCATCACGCTATACTTCGACGAGACGGGCAACATTCGGGAGTGGGAAGGCAATCCGGAGTACCTAGACGAAACCGTGCCACAAGATCCGGAAGTGCTAACGCAGTTGGTGCCTTGGCGCGAGCTGGTCAACGTTCAGGCCAATCGGCTGGTAGGTTACTCGGCCGTTATGCTCGACAAATCCGATTGTTCGCGGGGCGAATGTAACTTTGGCAACTACATCACGGACGGGTATATCGATTACTTCGCAACGGAGGCCCAGAAAAACCCTAACCCCAACCAGTGGACGGAGGTTGCGATCGCGTTCAACACCGGCGGTGGGATGCGGACATCATTGCGGGCCGGGAACATCACGTTCGATGATCTGGTGACTGCCGTCCCTTTCGAGGACACCGTGGACAGCTTCGATCTGCGGGGAAGTGATATTCTGGAGGTGCTGGAGCACAGCGCCAGCCGGTACGGAACGTCGGACATGATGCAGATGTCGGGAATGCGGGTGACATACGATCTGAGCCGTCCGATTGGGCAGCGAGTTATGGCCGTCGCTATGAGATGTCAGTACTGTCAGGTTCCACGGTATGAAGCACTGGATCCGGAGCGTATCTATCGTGTGGCCACCGGTACGTACATTCGGAAGGGAGGCAGCGGTTACACGATGATTCCCCAGCGGGCCACCAATTTGTTGGTCGGTCCGGTCGACATTACCGTGCTGGAGCGATATGTACAAAAGATGACGCCAGTCATCACCGGCACGGAAGGACGCATTACCGTTATTGGGGGATGAAACAAATCTAACACACGCATCAATTATCACACCTTTCATTACGAAAAAAAAACAAATCCCCACTTATTTCATGTCAAGCTTTCCATTCTTCCCCGAAATACGCGTCGCTTCTCATGACCCGAAAAGAAAACAACATTCACTCCAGGTCCCATTTTGTGGGAGGAAAAACTGCTCCAAGGGAGTTTCTTTTGTACTGTTCGGATTTGAGGAACAGCCACGATAACTTCATTGCACTCTGCGCAGTGATTTCGTGCCCTAACGGTTTCGACGTTCGATATGCTGCGTATCTTCCAGCTTCCTGCCAACTGGTCCGCTAGCGCTTCGTCCCGGCCGACGGCTTCTTTGAAGCAAACTTGTTCTAGATCAACAACTGGTCTTGTTTTTGTTTTTGCGTCGCAACACAAACACAGGACGTCTTCGTTGGATCGGTGGTTGGGAAGATAAAGTTCTTTCTAGTGCATTAAAATTTTCCACTCGTTTAGCTCCACGGTTGCGACACAGTGCGCGTATACGTACGTGTCCAGAGTCTTGGGAAGCTTCGCTTTGTCGCACATCGCTGTCACACATCGTCCTGTCCTTGCCGAGCGGTGACTTTTGTTTTAGCTGCAAATTTGTTTCAAACTTATTACTGAAGCACAAAGAGGAACGGGAAGAGGGAAGGGGATGCAATCGTTGGTATGGTTTGAAGGCCGAGTTTTCTTATCGATTGTGCCGCACAAGCACGTGCTGTTTAAATTGATGTCTGTGATAATTGAGAAAAAAATGAAGAATTTGTATTTGAATCTTTTTGAAAATGAAAGGTTGTATAAATTACACTGATTTTTTAGCTGTAGAAGAATGTCGATTAACGACATATTAATTTCAAACAATGTTTTTTTATAAAATAGATTTATTCAACATATTAACATAAATATTACGTTCATTTAAAAACAATTAAATGTAATTAATCCATATCACAGTTGACATTTTTTTCTTAAAACATGTTAGTTAAAACATGTTTTTCCATGAGTTCGTGCTCAAATTATGGTTTGACGCCCCTGGTGATGAAGTTTATTCATTTTCTCTTCCATAACGTTTCGTGCCGTAAAGTTCATGCTCTCAGCAATACGCATTGGTAAAGCAGCTTCAATGAAACAGTGCAGCATAAAATTTGCTACCGCGCTGCTACCATGGCAACAGAACGTAGCTACGTTCAATTGCCTGTTATTATTTTATCTTTTAATTTTGTAAATTCAATTATAAGCGTTTGATGCTAGGTCAGACTCATATTACAGACTTGAAAAAATGTTTAAAGTATTATCGTCTCCTTTAACCAAACATACTTTAAACAATGGTTTGCTATATTTTTACTATGCTCCAATCATGTTGTATTCATCTTTCCATGGAGTTCACCAGCCGCACGGATTGTATCTCTCCGCATTCTCTCGCTCTCCCACGTGAGATTCGACTCCGACCCGAGCGTAGCATCACACCCGAGCATATGCCCGAAGCATAACGCGAAACGGGCGCGTAAACAGTGTTCACCATGCCCAGTGTTGGAAAACCGTCTGGTTGGTGGTGCTAGCTGAAATCTCGCCTGCCTGCACGTAAACAGTTCGCCTGTTACCGTCGTCGATGCCAGTAGTGAAAACGCCGGTGGTGCTCTAGCGTCGTCCGGCAGTTGAAAGCTCGCCTGCCCCGTGTTGTGTCTGCGCGTGCTTAACCTGTTCGAAACCACGGCCACCGTCACCGTTCGTTTGTCGGTTTCTCCGTGCAGTAGAAAGCGAAGTAAGTGGCTGTACGCTGGTGCACGGAACCAGTTTCGAAGCCAGCGACGGAAATCGGAGCTGGAAGGAACGCGAACACACACACACACACACACACACAGACACCCGCTGAGTGACCCCGACACCCGACCGCCCGTTTTTGGGGTGTGTTTTGTGGTAGTGACAGCCTCCCGCGTGGACCACGACGGCATGTGATTCTGACAACAAGCGGCCGGTTAACTTGCTTTGGTGCTGCCTTTAGGTCCAGGTCCGTGTTTGTGAGGTTAGACGCGTGTTTTATTATTTGTGTGCAACGGCTGTCGATAAACGCTGACATGCTAACGGAGAACACCGAAGTCCGGAACGCCCGGAGCGTTGTATCATTTGTCGAAAATTTGTTTCATACTGGATATTTGTTCTCATTTTTGCTCGGTGGCTGAAACATTCCACTGGGTATGTTTGTGTGTGTGTGTGTGTTTTTTTTTGTGGACCAGGTTCGTGTTTAGTACACAGCCAAAACATGGAAGGGCTTTCCCAGTCGCGCACGTGTTTAAATTATTGAAGTGAACGTTTTGTGCGAGCGCGCCAAAAACGTCATCCAAAGCGTGTCACTAACTCGCGCGCCGGAACACCAACCGGATATTGAACTTGTCCCACATGCCGTGTGGTCTTTCTCGGTTGTTTTTTTTTTGCTCGTTTGTGTGCGTGTGCACGTGTGTGTATGGGTAAATGAACGTGTGGTCTACTACGATGCCTACCAGCTTCCCGTCACCTTTAGAAACCGCTCCTTCGGAAGGGTGGCTTGATTCGAAATTAGTTTTCCCCCGAGCGTTTTCGAGGCGTTCTGATGCAAATTAGCTTCGAACCGTGCCGCCGAGCTTCCGTCCTTGGTTGTAGGGTGGCAGGCTGCCTGATGGAAGGGAACCTGTGTTGCGTTTAGTGAAACTACGGGCCCGTCCGGAGCATGCAGAAAATGCAGTGATTTACGTGTGTTCACCCCACCCCTCGTTTCCGGCTTACGGGTTGGTGGGGAGTTTTGTGCCGATTTCCATACGAAAGTCACCGACGATAGATACGACGCCAGCCCACGGAAAGGAGAGCACAGTGAAGTGAAATGTGCGAAAATAAAACCCGAAAAAAAAAACACACACAAAACATTCAAATCCTCCTGACCAACGGGCGACGGGCGAAGAAAAGCCAAAGAGCCGGCCAAGCCACCAGCACACCCAACAATGCTGGGGCTATGGTATGTGTGCGAAATGGTGAAGGAATTTATGACAACGGCAGCAGGGGGAAAAAAATACCCGTTCGTTCAACCTATGTACGGCCCGTTAGATTTCGAGATTGTGTCTCGCGAAACCGCCGACCCGTGGCCCGGCGATAGCAAGCAGCGCCCGTTAGTCCGCAAGAACCCGGAAGTCAACCCACAGTATGGACGACCAGTGCGGGCCAACGAACGGTTCATTTAACCACGGGCAGCAGGCGAGATGTAGATCACGCCGGTAAGTAGCTGGAAACGCAGAACGGTGCTGGGTAATGAGCTGGGAAGAAAGTTGCCCCAGATGGGCGGCCAGGGTGGCCGGTGGGAAGTAATTTCGCGAAGGTTCTACGCCGGACCGCACCGGGCGAACGATGCAAAACTCGGAACAGATACTCCAGAACTCCGGCGGAAGTTTTGCTGTTCCGGGAGATTGCTTGCGCCACGCGTAGGCTTCCGGGGTCGGAAGGAAACAGACTGTCGGTACAAATTGCATGGGACGTTAGTATTGCAACATTTTTAATAACCTCACCCTGGTAACGCCACGAGGTAACTTAATCTGATGGGACTGCCGCTGGACGTCCTGCTGCGATAAAGGATTTACGTACCTTCGCCTCCTTTTGCCTGTGTCCGGAGGAGGATATTTGATCGTTTTGGTGTCACCAACAACGACAATGACGGCGACGAAGGACGTTTTACCGCCCGGTAAAGGACCGGGCAGGATAAAACTTAAAACCGCAACACCCCGTCCCTGGTGCTGCTTGTTGGCTTTTTCCGGACACATCCAGCAGCAGCATAAAGTGTGGGATGTGTGGCGGGAAAAAGTTTTGCCGCATCCCTTAATCGAGCCGACCCGGGGGAAGATACAATTTCCAACGCTCATAAATAGTCGGCAGCAGAATGGGTCGAGTTAACAGGATTGGGACGTGGGTCGGTGGAGTAGAAAAAAGAGTGCGAACAAAATCGACTTTTCCGTACCCCTCGTGTACTCACGCAGACACATGTTACACACCCACATCTCGATTAATTTGTTTGGCTTTACAAAGGCAAAAAGTGTTTCCCCTTTCAACGCGCCAGCTAAGTTTATTTTAATGAAGAATTGTTTTTGAATTAGTTTTGAAAGACAAGTTTTCCGGTTCGCTTGTAGCTAGCAGCTCCCGGTGTGACCTAAATTTGTGCACGAACCTTCCGGTGGTAGCTCAAACACCGTGCCTAGATTATCGTAAAAGTGGCCACTGGTTTGGCGTATGGAAACAAATTTAAACCGCATGGACACATCTTCGAGCACTTAGTATCGACTTCATCGGTAGCCGAAACGCATCCGTCATGATGATCTCGCGCGCAGATTGGCCGATCACAATGCAGTGCCAATAAATCACTTTCCCGCAAAACCGCCGCTTGGAGCGAGTCATCGGCGCTGCCCCGCGGAGAGTAATCGACGCTCGATGGCTCACGCACGATTTGCTGCGATCGCGATCGACTGGAAAGTTGCGGCGAGTGAAAGTGACAACAGCATGGATGATCGGTGAGAGCGGAAATTGACAGTCGACGGAAGACGATTCGCGAAATTTGGCAATGTGTGCCTCGGCGTGTGGAAAGAGAAATTCGGTATGAGGTAGTTTTTTTTCCATTGCGATTTTTAGAGTGGACCACCCCACCGCGCCTGACACTTTGCCACCATTAGTTTAACGACTTTAAACGTGCCCCGTCGCTTAAGCGATGTGTTAAAAAAAATAAAAACCCACACCGGTGACCTTCGATTGGTGCAGGTTTTTTTTTATTGTTTTGAAAATTGGAAACCGCGATATCCAAGCACGATCGCCAAGCTGATCCGATTCCGCTCGAAGGCTGCGGGTGAAAATCAACGCAGCGGTCACACGTAACGACACACGGCCGAACCAAAACCGGACCGGCCGGCCGGATGAATGGAGCGTACGAGTGTTGAATCGATCGCGCTTGCGGTGCCGCTAGGAGTCATCGAAATGGCCTCCGGCGTGGGTCATTGTGGGATCGAGGTCAGAAAGTGTAAAATGTCCAACGCCGGCCAACGAACGGCCTAGTGCGAGCGGTTCGTCCATTCCGGAAACTTAATCGGCACTACGAGGCTCAGAAAACATTTCGTGAGCCACATGGTCGCTACATTTTTTTTGTACCGCCCAGAGCGTGAATGGGTTCTTCTGGCGGGTCCGTGTGAAGGCCTCGTGTAGTCTCGAAGTACGAGACTACGCACCCGTGTGCTGCTGTTGTCCAGCGCTGTTGCTCCGGCAAGGTATTTCGTAATCGGTTCGTTCTCTCGAGAGGCAACCTTGCAAAGGACGCGGAGGTTAACGCATAATGCATCCATTACGAACGCAAGACTTTTGGGCAGAGTTGTCACTGCTGCTCCCGCTCCTCATTACTTGATCTAGCGAATGCAAGGTTTTATTTTTTTTTTTAAGTTTAGAGCCACAAATAGAATGCGGAACGTTTTGTCAAAAAGCTAATTTCATTTAACGTCCCCAACACAAAGGGGCGAACTTTTGATCGATCACCAGCCATCGTTCTGGGTGGTGTTACTCTCATTTTAGGACGAGGGACCAGGGTAAGGGACTCCAGATTTGGATTGGCCTTTTGTCGAGGCGGCCTTTTGAGGTTTCAGTTAATTAAACGCGAACGGCCGGTTCGCTGCCTCGCTTGAAGCAGCCTCGGGCATGGCACGGTTCGACGAATATCGGTTTATTCATTTCGGAAATTGGTAACAGACGGTAACATTCGGTTTGATCTACCATGTTGCATTACTGAAGTTTGTTTTTAGTGGCATATTTCAATGATGTATTGCACTCAATACATTTAAGGATAATGTTAACCTCTCTGCAGAAAAACCGAAGCGTTCGAACCGATACGAGATATTTATTATAAGCTTTACAAAGTATTTATAGAGTACCTTAAAGTTTGAGACTCTTGGTTTGGTCTTAAAAGCCTCTAGGATTTAAATAAGTTCATTCCATGCCAAATTGAAGGGAGATATTTGAATAGACTCTCTCTCGAGAGAGGATCCACATCCTGATTTACTATTGATTTACAACCACAGATTTATACATCTCCACTAAAACTAACATCAGGTGAATTTAATCAAAGTTATTTAAGCTTAAACAAACGTGGTACCGATATGCAATCAATTTTGTTTATGCATCGGTGTATTCTATACGGTAAAAATCTCGCTATGTTCATCATAAATCTCGAACACATCGCTGATGTGATACCATGCACCGGGACCGGTGGGATGAAATGAATAAATTAATTTAAAATGAACAGCTCCCGTGGCGGATGCTACCGTCGGGATTTGGAGCACATTTGGGGGCGACTCTCTGGGTGATGCATTTCCACCTACTTTTATAGCCCTATTCCGGTGGGTTTAATATCACTGCCAGGCGAGGAACTAGTCACACAAATTGATCCGGCGGAATGTGGCGCGTTCGGCGGAAGCTTCCCTAAATGGTTGATGGCTGCAATCATCGCCAACGGCCCATTAATTATCAATTAATCATACAGGCAAGGTACGGAGAGGGTTGGGACGTAAGCACTCACCTTTGGTGCGCTTAATTAATCACAGCTTCCTGAAGCTGAACTGTGAGTGATGCTTCGATGCTTGTGTCGTGTTTGAACGTTTCTCACCGAGTGACCCATCGGCAGAATAGGCGAACGGAGATGAAGAAAAGAAACCAGCCCGCTTCTCCGGTCGGGTGACACCGGAAGGAATAGGGGAGCCAGTGCAGCCGGATTGATTTACTTTCTCATGAATTTTAACGAAGCGATTCGTCGAAACCTAGGATTCGATTGCCCAGTATCATCATCCCGCCTGGGAGTCGTTTGTCATTTCGCGCATTAGAAATCGATTGGCTTTTCCGGGGCCCATCCCAGAGCCCGGCGGTGAAATGGCAGCCCGAAATGGGGGAAACAAGCAATCGGGCAAAGCAAACGGCATCCCAGACCGTCGTCGTCGATATTGTCGATGTAGAAGGAGCCTTTCTTAAGGAGGAGTAGAAAAAAAAAATAATACCCCAATAAGCGAATCCCTGGCACCGACCCGGGAGATGCCGACCGAACAAAACTGCCAACATCCCGGCAAGCAAATTGCTTCCATCTGCTCCCATCGTGAGGTGATCCCGTCGTAGTTGGCGTGTCCCTTTCTTCTGACCTTCTGTATGTACGTCCCGTGCTTTTGGGTGTTGCGGGCGCAAGGAGCATACTGGAGGACGTAATTCGGTACACTTCACCAGCGACGACAAACTCCGGGGCTGGAGATAAACAGTAACGAGCGGTACGTGAAATGGCAGGCAACGTACTATTAGGTACAAGCACACGTTGAAGTCAATTCCAAGGGACTAACCGCATGCCAGCAAACGACGGCAGGATTACGTTCGTTCTTACGGCACAAGCGTTATCCTCGTCTGTGCTATTGCAACTAATCCAGCGAGGTTGGGGCTGCTTGCAGTGGCCAAATCAGTCGGGATATTGTTCCGGACGTCAGGATTTTGCGGGTACATAACACACGTCCACACTTCTCGCACTTCTGGGATGGTCGAGATAAGGCGTCATCGAGTCGAGTGTCCGTCGTCGATAGTATTGGAGCGACCCGGACAATCCCTTGTCTCTTGTCGGCATTGTAGCATGATGTACTGCTGCTGCACAATTGACCGTCTCCCTGTGACCGACGCGTTCATCGACGGGCCAAGTCGGTTATGGATATGGTCTCTTGCAACTCTGTACAAGATTCTTCCTTACGGACGAAATCGATCGTTGCGTGTGCATTATGGGGTGCAAAGGAATTAGAAATCGATCGTTGTGGTACTCCATACCATATCTTGGGCGATACTTGCATTCAATGAAGGTCGGAGAAGAGATTTCATGTCCTAACATCCGTATTTAGGATCCAGGCAACCTAGCTCCGGCGATTTTGTTTTGGTCCATCGCTGGTATGTGCCTTCTTACAAGCAGCTCTGTAAAACGAGTTTTCCTAAACCACTTCTGGGCACCTTTCCCACCCACCAAGCAAGTGGGAGCAACTAAAACGGCCTGCTAAGAGTCTAGGGAGCCATACAGAGGGGGGGTCACAGTCTCCACTGGGATGGAACTAGTTTCGCATTATACGTGGTGCATTATACTGGTGGTTGAATATAGCCTGTACGTGTGTGTGTGTGTGTGCGTGTTTTTGTTCAAGTTATGCCGCTTATTAATGGAATAGCTAAGGCTGTGCAAGGTCGATCGGTTAGTTGCTGCGGCGTGCAGGTGATCATGGCAGTCCGTCCACGCCGTGAAGGTGTAAGTGAGAGCGACTCCGTGCGGTTGCGATTCGCGAAAGTATAAACCTTACCGCTGCTGGTACGATGGCGTGGAGCTAACCGCGACATGATGCCCAGCCGGTGGTGGGTCCAGTTTAGCTGTTCAAGTCTGCACGCTGTGATTCGAAGAGGGGATGGCGTGGATCCAATTGCGTAATTGCTTGATGTACCATAGCCTGTAAGAAGGTTTAGCGCGTGTTTACCGAAGACTCGAACGGTGACAAGAACCTTGGCGACACACTTCAAGCACGGCTCGTGCAACTCTCTCACCCGGAGATCAGCTGGCGAGACTGCCAAGCGCGAACGCGATGCTTACCGACCTCGCAACACACGCAGGATCCTCTTCGGTAGCAGACTTCGCACACTTGATGTGCCAATTTAATAGGCTACGATGTAATATACAGCAGCGTAATTGAGAGCTATTGTGGTACATTAAGAACTGGCAACAAATGTGTCAAATTGTTTTTCAACACCATCGTAAACACAGCTACCTTCTCGCAGGGGAAGTAGAACGTTTGATTGCAACCTGTTTGTTTAATCTTCAGGTGATGATAATCAAGCCACCCTCGCCTTCTCGGGACAGAATGTTCCTTGAACACGAACTGTGTGTCGTTTGTGCCAGGGAGAAACATAAAACGAGGGAAAAACCTCACACAGGGACACGACCCTGTCACCGGAACGGGGGGAAGGACGCCTCAAGGGAAGCAAAAAGTGTTTGCGGGCTCCAAACGGACAGGTACATTAGGCGCAGCTTCCTCTGTAGGTCAGCGTAAATTAATACGGTCCGGGCCCGTATGATGACGTCGTTAGGGTGGTCCTACCATCATGGCTTAAATGGTGGAAATTTTTCGAAAAAAAAAATGTCGGATCTAATTAACGCGTTTCGGACCGCCAGATTCTACTGGCCAGTGTTTTTTTTTGTGTGCCTTACGCCGGTGGAACCGATTTGTCACATTTGGCCGCTGATGTGCGTTTAGTGGTACGGTTGATGCTGATGAGCTGATGAGCGTTTAGTGGTACGGTTTGTGTGTTTGATTTATGCGCTCATTTTACGAGACATTGAAATTGGGTGACTTTCTGGACGGAGAGCTGACCCCTTTCAAGGTTACGTTTTAGGGTGAATTCATACTCTTTTATGGCTGTTATGACGGTCCGATCCTGCGCTAACGATGAATGATTTTAAGAAAAATTATTGCTATTCCGTACAAGCGTGACAAGGATAAAGCTCGGTTCAATTTTCAATAGTAAATCCGATTTGAGTAACCGCAGGATCGTTCGCCGAAACGGTTACCGCTGCCCTAATCCATCCGATTATCTTCCTTTTTTGGGAACGCTTATGTCCGTACTCCTGGCCGTGTTTTCGCAGCCAAAAAGAGGCGCATCCATTTTTCATCATCATTCGGCCAAACCTCGCTGCTGCTGGTTCGCATCTGTTCGCGGTTTTTTTTAAACTTTCTCCGGAGAAGCTAAAAAATGCAATAAATTAGCTCTAATCCACTTCCGAACTGGAGCGCCCACGAAGTACGCTGAACGTGCCGTGTGGTGTGCTCTTCGGTTTTCGGCAGTGGAATTTATCATTTCCCAAGGATAAGCGGTGGCTATTTACCATTCGCGGAAAACGGGCGCCGGGATGGGGACCGTTTCGATGGGTGGCTTATCAATTCACCATTCGGTTGGTGATGGTGCTCCAGAGACGCTTCGCAGAGGGTCATAAAATCGAGGACATAGTGTTTAAGGGTCATGCGGTCGTGAAGTCTGTGATGTGAACACGTTTTACTTTTAAAGCTAAGTTGAACTATATGCTTGTCCGTGTTTTTCCTCAATTTTTTTTTACTCATACTGAAAAAAACATTCTGAATCACAATAAACTACGTGCTTTCGAACCGTAAACCTGTGAGACTCGATGAAAATGTGAAATTATTATCCCTTTGTTAGTCGACGTGTTTTCCTTACCGGCCATCATTTCAGGAGGCAATATTTTAAAATTTTTGAAGTTATGAGCTACCTATTCCCCACCGTGCGATACGGTCCCATATTTATGCACTTATTTATGGTTTGGCCGGGCGCTTTTATGCTTTCTATGCTATAATATTTCCGATGCTCGTACCCCGTACCGAACCGGGAAAGGTTTTCTCCTCGAGTGTTTCATCGGGGTGCTGCGGTTGCATAATTTATGATCCTCATGAGCGTGATTATTTGTGTAGACACCCGCGTGTCCCCGTGTGAAAGTCGCACGGTGCTCCACCGGATAAATAGGTGTCGGCTGGTTATGCTCGGGGTAATAAAAAATAGTAACGAAGCCTCAACACGGCCACGATCGAACGGTAGAAAAGAACACGTAAAGCGTACAACTCAACGTAAGTGCTGCGAGTAGCTTCAGTAAGATGCGACGGGGCAAAAAGGCATGATAAAGTGTCCAAACATCACACAAGGACACTCGCAAGCTCGCCCCACCCTATTTAGATGTCCCACGGACGACCGCTGGAGGGAAAGGAAATCCAATTTTCGTTGCGTTCGACGTTCGCGCAACATTCGCTCATAATTTCCGACGGAGTGTCTAATGTGAAGCCCGGGTGTGCCGATGACACGCCACCGCGTACGGGCGTCGATAGGTTTAACGGGAAGAAGGGAACAAAAAAGCTCCCTCGTACTGCGCCCCAAGCTGGAATATGAAAGCGACCATAACCGGGTAACGGAGGATCAAAGCGGGAACATTTGGGAGGGTTACGTTTGATCCTGCCGGGAATACTGGTCGATTCCATGTGAAGTCTACGTTCTATTCATTCCGTGGTTCGTGCCATACGTGCGTGGCTTAAACGCTGACGGGTTGAGAAGAGGATGTCTCGAAAAAAAAAGCACCAAACAACAACCAAAGAATTCCCTGCAGCGGCAGTGTCTATCACGCTCGGTTCTATTCAGCACTGCACGGACATGGAATGGTTACATCGGGGAATGCAATAACCACACGCCCGACGACCCTTTCTAATTCTATCCCGGGGAAAAAAATCCGACCTGGACATGGATGCGCTTCGATTGTGTTCTTTTCAAGTTCAAATTTGGCTTCACCACACAACGGTGGACGGTTTTTCTCATTAGCGTATTGATGTTCTGTGGGTTCGGAGCTAGCGAATGCTTTTTTGCTGCCCCCTGTTTGCTAGCGTTTTTGCTGCACTCGGGGGTTTTACGTCTGCTGGTTGTGTCCATTCTCGGTAGTGGTCGCTGTTGATTGGAAACGTGTCCGACACGCAAGCGCTGGCAGAAAGGATTTAGGGATGTTTGTGGTAAATTTAAATGTTTATTAAACTTTTGGTACAGAAGTAGCTGGCAGTTTGTCGCTCGTGTTAAAAAATGAGAAACTAAAATCTCATTTTTTCAACACGAGCGACATTAACAACGAATAGTAAATTAGCTTGCTTGTAAATTCAACAATGTTTATCTATGATTATCATTGGGATTTTTAAAATAAATTAAAAAGGACAACCCTTGGTTTTTCCATGAAAATACTTTTTTTTATCTTAATTTATTTTTATTTTATTTTTTTTACAATGTATAAACTGATATGAAATTTTGATTTGTGCCCTAAACTTAATCTCGGTTTTTACAGCCAAATAACTATTTAAGATATTTTTTCGAGTATTTAAAGCAACTCGTGTTTATTTTACATTAATTGTTGGAATATATAAACCGTGTTACAAGGAATCATCGAACGAGATACAATTTTTAAATATTTCCTTTCATATTGACATGGTTTTTTTTATGTTTACATTTTCACTAATTCGCAAATAATTTTGTGTTGTAAATATTTTTTTCGAAATTATGCTTTTTTAATTCAAAGGCAGCGTGTTTAAAAAACCAATTATTTTACCAGTTATTTTCCAGAAATCGCTTTTCTCGTTTGGCTATATTTATCGCAAATGTGGATGGTTTTTCCGATAGCATTCAATAAACTTGCAATATGCGTTGCGGCTAGTAACAATTCAATAAGAGCAGCCTCGCGAATGCACAAAACTTTTCAATTATATGTGTGATATTCAAATTCTCTACATAGCGGCGAAACACACGATATTTAACACATACCGCCACTAACTGCATCTGTCACCCTACCGCAATCCGGTGGTTTATGGCTGTAGTACGACATCGTACCACAGCTAGCGTGTGGTTTTTGTTTTATGCTTTAGCTTTAACGTGCGCCATCGAGCAAAAGTAAAAAAAAAAAAAACATCCCAAAGCGTACTATAAAAGGTCGCCGGAAAACTGTGTGCCTCGAGCGCGAGTTCGCGAGTGCTTTGAGCGTTATTGCTGTCTGACGCAACAGTGAAGCGCGGTGGCAAACTTATGACAACCGGGATGTGTACATCAGTGTGTGTGTGTGGGCTTCGGTGATGCTTGGGCGGCTGACACCCGCTCCCAAAAAAGGGGAAAGCAGGCAGTCCTTCCGGGCGGCGCAAGCTGTCACCGTACTCACCCGGTGAGGGAAAGCTCGAGCGAGTACAGCGGGACGTGCACGCCGAAGAGTTTAAATGGTGGCAAAGTATCGTGTGAAGTTGGCATAAATTATTTATGAATAATTTCGAGCCTTCCGATCCTCCGTCAGTGCGGTTTTCCACCGTCACTTTTGATAATATCGGGCGCAACGAGAGTTTGAAATTTGTTCCTTGGTCGCGCTGTTTTACGAACCATACTTTAAACAAGTAGAACAAAAAAAAGCACCATTGAACCAAAAAAAAAAAAAAGACAGGCACTAAAAGAGGAAGCATCACTGCCACTCCTTGCAGGACAGCTTTCGGTCGTGAGCCAGGATAAAATGCTTCGTTCCACTAATACCGCTGGCTTGAGCAACGCGTTACGCCACGCCATCTGAAACGCTGTCAGCCCAGCTCGAGTTCTTGGGAGCCGGTCGGGAAAGTTGGCCAAAATTTGGCCTCCGGAGCACGTACATACACCGACCGAGATGAGGATAAATGAAAGAACGATGGTGCCTTGTTTCTAACCTTTACGGCGCTAAGCGCTACCCGTCCCGGCAGGCTTAGTAAGCGAACCGGTGTGGTCGGATTTCTCATCCCCAACCGTCGCACAAAAAACTACACCAGCGTGCAGTTTTACATTTTTGGTTGCATCAAAGGTTTTTGCTAATAAAGTTAGGGTTTCGGGTAGGTGAAGAGCAACAAAAAAAAAATAAAATAAAATAACTTAGAACGGAGTAGTGAGGGATAATAAAACCCTTTGCGTCTGAAACTTGTGGCTCGTAGTTTTGAGTAAGAGAAACGAAACCCTCGTTCGCAGCAGTTTTTTTAAAGTAAAGTTTTAGTACAGTAGAGAGCTTTTGTACGCTCATTACTTTTCAATCTTGGTGGACACTGTTTGAACAAAGTTCAAATTAACTTGCACAAGTAATGTAATTCCTTTTTTTCTTTCTCTCTTTCTCTCTTCTTGGTACTCGTATTAGATTGAAATAAAAGTGTTACAACAATATGGCAACGATGTTCTAACGAGCTTTTTCCAGCTACTTTCCGCTCGGATCAACGGAATGTCCGGGCCAGTGCGGAAAGCGAATCATTCTGTTGACAGTTAATTTGTAGTGCAAGAGAGAGCTCCCACGAGAGAAACGGAGAGACCATCAAAGGCAAACACACATAAATACACACAAAAAAGTCAATATGACACATGGCAAACGCACAAAAAAGCAGCATTCTTCATGTTGGCAAGCGTCGTTCTGCGGAAGCTGTGCCATTCTGAAACATAGTTACCGAGCAGCATTACAAAGCGCCGGAACGTAAGCGGGTCGTAAAAAGTCAAGTTGCAGAAAGTCCCTTAATGAGTAAATAACCGGCGGTGCAGAACCGGTGATGGAAAATCCTGCCGCACAGCGTCTAGAATGGAAACGAGGGGGGAGGATGGAAAAACGAGTTTTCTACTTGCAATCGTAATCCGGGATTGCATTTTTGCCACTCAAGCCAGCTTAAGCTCACTAAAGTGGGAGTGGGGTTTGGATTTATTTGAGGGGATTTTTTTTTGTTGTTGCCCCAAACCATTTTTTATCACATCGAAGTGTGCCGGGAAATACGGAGGGATTTCAGGATGAGTAATAGATGAGAAGTATTTCACTATTGTAGAGAACTAGGCCAAAGTGACGGTGGCTTGAAGTGGAGAAGAGAAGGCAGAAACAAAGCCATAATTTTTAACTATTAAGCTTTGTGCAATTCTTACTTTTCCTGTTTGACTTATAGAATTTTGTTTTTGATTTTATTTATGTTATAATGCGACGGAAATTATTTCTAAAGGATATAACTTAAAGTTATTTAATTTTACGAGCATTCGTTAATTACGGCAGTATTAACTCATTGCACTGTTACAATTCATTTCGATTTCGTCAAACCGGCTAGTTTACATAAATATAGAAGAAGTCTTGCTAGTAATCAAATGAAGTTGGGAAACATTTTGTTCTAAAACTTCCATTAAAAAATCAACAAAATACGATTTTTTT